>JBBPDA010166167.1:0-17862 GCA_037974385.1 Arnoldichthys spilopterus | reverse complement strand
CCCGGTTTCTGTAAAGCTGCTTTGTGACAACGTCAGTTGTAAAAGGCGCTATACAAATAAACTTGACTTGACTTGACTTTACTGTGCAGCACACTTTGTCTCTCTCTCTCTCTCACACACACACACACATACACACACACACAAACACACATTCTCCCAAGAACACACATACTGTACAAAATACATATGCTGTCACTGTCACAAGTTCTGTTTGGTTTTCTACATGGTAAATGCACTAGCAGCCATTTATACAGCCATTTATATAGCCATTTATATAGCCATTTGTAGATGCTGCTTGATGAATGGAGGAATAGAATAAAAAGAAAACCTTCCCTTTTCCTTTACAGTGTATAAATGTGTGTTAATACCCCCCCACCCCCACCCCCCACCCGTCTGCTGTGTGATGTGCCTGGAAAATTGGACCATCTGAAATTTGGCCCATTCCTCATACACTCGACCCTTCTGCTTTAGAGCATCTGAATACATCCCGCCATCCTTCTTTCCTCCTCTTCATCAGTCTGTTCCTCCATCCCCCCAATCCACATTCGTCTGGACTGGAGTGAGGGAGAGGAGGGTGTGAATCAGAAACATATGAAAGCTGAGAACGACAGCCAGAACTGTACAGCCCGCAAAAACAGAGAAGAAGGAGACCCGCTTTCACCCTTAAAGTCCTCCTACCACACACACACACACACACACCAACACACATAAGGCTTTTACTATGAATGAGCTGAGTTTTGTTGTCAGTTTACAACAAATTAGCATGTAAAATAGAAAGCTGATCTATCATTTCTTTGCAAACATAATAAAAGACTAAAGACTGCACACTTTGTCCTCTAGTTGTCTCAGATCATTCAGGTGATTATGACCTTTGGGGTCATAAGAGTTTCAGATCATTATTTAGACAAAGCACTGCTTGTCATACCAAGAAAGACCCTTTGATATGAAGCTAAGTGCTGAAGTTAAAGTATTAACATAAAGCTAAATTATGCTCTTACAAAAACCTTACAGTCATGTTTTGTTACTTCAAGTTGCTGCAAAGTCCAAATATTTTGTAGAAAATATCAAAAGAATGTAATGTATCTTCAAACTTTGTGTTCAAACTTTATATCGGAACTCTATGTTCTGTGTGCTATAAGGGCACAAGGCAAAACATTTCATAAATTTTTTAAACAAGAACATTGTCTAACATACTTTGGTCTTAATGAAATACCCACACAATTACAAGCAATAGTGGGGAAAAAACTTCCAACAAGGCACTAAACTAATCTGCATAAAAAAAGAAAAATCTAATCTTTAAAAAAAAAATCTAAAATTAATGAAGGAGAAAAGGGTGCATGAAAGAAGAGGCATACAGATAGAAAGCGGGATGGATGCAGACTGAACCAGAAGTAAAACGGAAAAGATTCAGAGCCAAGCAGACAAAGAAAGAGAGTGTGTGTGAGAGAGAGAGAGAGAGACAGAAAAAGAGAGAGAGTGAGTGAGAGCTGGTCTGAATTAACAATGACTCAATCCCAAGCATTCTCTCCCTCCTTTCCTCCTTCCTTCCTACCTTCATTCATTTATTCATTGATTTGCTGTTTCTCTCTCACCCGCTCATTCACTTACTCACTGCTTTTTTTCTCTGCCTCCTCTCTTTACCATACTTACTTTTATCTAACATCAATACACTAACAAACAGTCCTAGTGCCATTTCCACCAGAGTGGACTGTGCCATTACCACAGTTTGTGGGTTCAAATGTTTAGAATAGTGAATTAAAAGTGAGAAACACTTAATAAGACAGACAATAAGACAATGAGCTACATTAAAACAGCAGAAGAAAAGAACTTGGCAGTAGATTCAATTAGTGGAAGATGAACTGGACAGAAGGGGGTGAATGTGAAGTGGCAAAACTTTAAGCAAAACAGGTCCATCGTTCCTAAATAATGGCCGTTTTTCATGAATTTTTTTACATTTTTTTTTTGTTTTGATGACCTTTTTTGCTTGTAAGATTTGTGTTGTGTTTTTTGTCTGAGCATAAGGATCTGAGCCACTTTGTAAAAGGCCTTACTGTGATGGCTAGACAACTGAGTCAGAGCATCTCAAGAACAGCAGGTTTTGGAGTGTTACAGGTAAGCAGTATTTAGTACCTACAAAAAAAATTAATGACTCAATCAAGGCTCACTTGCATATGGGGAATGAAGGCTAGCCCATGTGTTCTGATCCCACAGAAGAAGAATGTGAATGCTGACTCTGATAGAAAGGGGTCAGAACACACCACAGTCAGTGCTGTTTCAGTAGCATGAGAGACCTACTCAGTATTAGGCAGGAGGTGTTAATGTTGACTGATTGGTGTATAAATGAATGTGAAGGTCTTACTTTTTAGGTATTTTTTATTGATAATGTTAATAATGTGCATATGATGATCATATGATGATACAGGATAATAATCATTAGTGATGATTGTTGTAGAGCTGGAGGCCTCCAAAGACGGTAGTCCTTCTTGTTAAACTGCTGGCTTTTGAAACTACAAGTCTAAGATTGGCCAAAAAAAGCAACCTACACCTGAGTTAGTGTTCCAGATATTAGGCCTCATGGTCCCAGCCTTAAGTGTGGTCCTGTAGAATTGGCACAGCTTAATTGGGGGTTACTGAGAGTTCATACAATTCAAGGCTTTTTGACAGTGTCCGTCTGTGTGTGTGTGTGTGTGTGTGTGTGTGTGTTAGTTATGCTGGATTTATGTATGAGAGTGTGAATCAATCTGCCTTGCACCTGTAAACTAGTTAATAATGCTATTAATTCACCATCAACATCATTTTAGATTGAGCTTTGCTTTATCGTCTGGAATTCCTTCCAGCAAGCTGAATTCATTGCCCTTGACGTTTTAATAGTTGTAGTCAGTTCCCTTCTGTGTTGCTCTGTTTGTGTTTGTTTGTTTTCCCCCTTAGTAGCGGCACTTGGCTTTCCTGTGATGTGACTTCAGCAGAAGGGAATTTGCCTTTGTGTATTTTAAAGGTTATTAAAAATCACAGCCTTTTTGATGTTTGTTATTCCACATTTGGAACATTTTTTTATGATTTTGAGAAGAAACAGGGTAGGAACTCTGAGAAAGCTGCTTTGGAAACTCCTGCAAGAGCCACAATTTTAAATGAATCAATCAACCATGCGTATATAATATTTTTTATTTTATTTTACTTATCTGTATGCATATGCTGTTGTAGTATATGAAGAATCATATAAGCAACTCGTTAAGCATTAAGTAACTTCTGTACTGTCCTTTCTAACTGTTCCTGTCCTTAACAGTTGTAGTGGACACCATGGATTAACGGTTTAAAAGTTGTTTCACAGATTAAAAAAGTAATAAGTGAAGTACATCACAATGAAATTTCAGTCACAGAAAAAAACAACAATAATATAAAAAATATTTGTTTTATCTAAATGAATATGTAATGTTATAAGAGGTAAACGGATATTTCTGAGATCTTTGGGGTCTCTCCTCTCCCTCGGGCCATTGTACGTGTTGTCATAGCTCAAACAGACTATCATACATGAAGACTATAGTCACATCAAACTGTAGGCAAGACTCAAAGGAGTGCCTCCCCTGGAGATTCAAAGAAATAAGGCTTCTAAATATCTATCAGTGTATGTGCATGTGTGATATTGTTCTGGCTGCACTGAAATCCCTGCTGATAAAACCACAACATGGTAAATAAACACCCACACACACACACACACACAGAAAGAGAGAGAGAGAGCGAGAGCGAGCGAGCGAGCGAGAGCGAGCGAGAGAGAGAGAGAGAGAGAGAGAGAGAAAGAGAGAAAGAGAGCAAGAGAGAGCAACCCATGCTTCAAAGCTGATGGGTCTAACCGTTACAGTTACGGTCACATATAAACGTCCCAAAACATCCATTTTGTTCACACACACACACACACATGCACACACACACACACACACACACACACACACACACACACACACAGTCATTCCCTGACATTGGTTTGGAACACCAGCTGTGCGAGCCTGATGCGGCCATTGCATCATGGGAAACATTCATAAAAGAAGTCAAGCTCTAGTGGGAGTGTAGTACTGGTGCTGGAGTGTGTGTGTGGTGTATTAGTAAAGGAGTAGCGGTCAGTTTCAGTCAGTGAACCAAGAATTCCAGCTCAGACTGATACCACAGTGTTTCAGCACAATCCAAGCCACTGAAGCTACAGTCTGTTCCATGATCCGCAGACTGAGGCATCACTGCCACGTGTTGGCATGGAGGAACAAAACAGCAAGCTATAATTTAGCCCAGCGTCATGGCAGTGTGACCACTAGGCTTTTGTGTACTGGCTCACTACATGCTAGGACATTTTCTTTCTGATCTCCCTAAAGGGCTCTGCATGCTGGTTCTGGCCTTGGATTTGCCATGTTTTGGTCATGTCATTGGCTGGATGCAGAGCTCTTAGCAGATACAGAGGTCTAGATAATGTCATACACCAACTACACTGAAAAAGATTAATCAGATTTTCAGTCTGTGCACCTTTTTTTGCACATGCCTAAATTGCACTCCTGCCTCAAACAGTGTGGATTTGGAAGTAATCTTTAATAGACTTGCTTATGTGGTTTCTGACACTGCATGACACACTGGACAACTACCTTGAAGTCTGAATTTTGTCCAAACACATAACATGGGTATGTTCCTAACCACTAGGCTACCACCACCTAAACTGACTAGTCAGCTAGTGGATATATTAATCAAGTAGTTGAAGTGTGTGTGTGTGTGTGTGTGTGTGTGTGTGTGTGTGTGTGTGTGTGTGTGTTTGTGTTTGTATGTATTTAACTCTTTGTGAGGACCAAATGTCCTCATAATTATAGAAAAACAGATAAAATCCTCCAAAGTGAAAACATTCTGCTGATCCTCTCAATAAACCATGCTGTTTTCTCCACAAATTCAACTTTTTATTTTGTTTACTAAAGTTAAGGTTTGGATTAGGTTTAGGTGTTGGTGTAGTTTTGCTAAAATATAGTATTACAGAAGACAATGGAAGGTACTCACAAAGACAGCAATAGCAACTTGTGTGTGTGTGTGTGTGAGAGAGAGGGACTAAAGTGAGACTAAATGCACAGCAGACCAAACGGTTTGTTCATCCCATATGACTACTTGTGCTTTACAAAGGTTAGACATCCATCTCCTTTTAAGCACATACACACGCACACACGCTACGTCAGTTGTGGTAAGTGTATGTGGCATGAGTTCTGTGAGATCTGATAAATTCTGTTATTAACATACCACACACACACAAACACACACAAACACACACACTCACACGCACACATACACCTACACACATGCACCAACTACCACTACTATCCCATGAACAGTGAGTGTATGTGGGCAAGCAAAGCAAGAGCAGCTGCACAGTGCTGAGAGGCTGCTAGTCAAACATACATACATTGCATTTTCTGTAAGTGTCTGTGACAGATCTGGTTTGTTGTAAAGTTTTGTTACAATCTCTCTCACACTTGAATTGCACACCAGTTCCCACATGTGCAGCAGCTCTGCGCTGAGCTCTGTTCTCAGAAACAGTTTTCCCATTCCAGAAATGCATACTATGGTTCTAAATCTGGAACAACTCACCATATTTATCATTTTTGTTATTTCTTTCAATAATAAAAAAGTATCGTAATATTTGAAAACAAGATGTTATTAAAGTCATTAACTGTACATATTTCATTTCTCATATAATGTCTTGTCCTGTTCTCTGAATATTCTGACCTCCACAGTTTGATCCCTTCTTTATGAGACATTCTGGATATAAACCTCATTATTTACAGCAAAAATTCACTGTTAGCCTTATATGGCTTTCTTAACATAAAATCATCCACAGATCTGCTCATAAATTACATCTAAAACATTTTTATGTATTACAGTTACCTTCAAGTTATTTGAACCCTGTGAAGTTTTAATAATAAGAAGAAAAATAACATTATTTACAAAGCACTTTTTCAAACATCTATCAGCTCAGTGTTTTACAGTGAAATAGTACAAAGTTTAAAAAAGCAGAACCACAAAAAATCCATAGAAATAGAATTAAACTAATAAAATAAAGACAAGATGAGAAATTAAAAACTGCAATCAAATTAGTTTAAAAGTACTGTAAACACAGAACAAACAGTGATAGTGTATTAAACATTTTAATACCCTATTAAAGCTAAGGGTGAAATGTGGAATGTGTGTGTCGATGTGTGTGTAAGTGTGGTGAGGTGGATATCCTTCATGAAGGGGCGTTAGGGAAGAACAGTGCTATGCATTTCCACCAAGTCAACCACACACACATAAACGCAAACACACACATCCACACACTCCCACCCTCATTGAAAACAAAGTGCATGCATGGATATAACTCACACAGTGTTCACAGAGCCTGATGGAGGACAGTCATGGGTGGCTGTGTTAGAAAATTAGAACTTAATGCATGCATACACACCACACACACACACTAACCGTAAACCAAAGTCTAATCTTAACCTCAATACCCAAAACGAACTGCTCATCCAGTTAAAAAAGAGACATTAATATTGAACAGAAAAATCTGGACCATTTGTGTTAGCCCTGTAGTTTATCTGGTTTTACTTTAAAGTCAAGATATTTTTTAAAGAAAATGTACATACGCACACACATGCTCGCCTTTCTTTGCTAACTGATCCTTGTGGAGGAGGTCCTGGTCTGGCCTTGAATCAGGAGCATTACCACAAAACTGCCTTTCTCAGTCCCTCTCCCAAGAGGAGGCTGGGGTTCAACCTCTCCATCTCTCCAGTGTAACTCAGAGCAGACTTCAGAAACACACACACACTCACCCCGTTATGCTACATGAGGATCAGAGACAACCTTTAGATCGAGTTAGTGCTTCTCAAGCTTTTTTAGAGCCTGCTGATTTGTTTCTGGCGGAAGACACCCAACATCAAGAACACAGAACTCATGTTTGTGCTAAACTGCATAAGTGTACATTTATTTCCATCTCAACATGAGAAGTGAGGCCACAATCACAATTGTTATTTTGGGAAAAAACCTTTTAATTATAGGGTAGAACGGTTTCTTTCTTGGTTGGTTTTAACCCTTTGAACTCTCAGGGATCTGTATGTGAGTCACTTTAGGTCATGATTCTTATAACTACATACAGTCATGTACAAAGTCATTGTTCAACACATTTGAAAAGCAAACATTTTACCCTCAATACAGTGCCAACATATAACACATTATATTGACACATTTCTATTTTCATAATTAAATAAACCAAATACAGGAATACAGTTTTTCAAACAAAAAAAAATATAGACAAAGACCAGGACTTTTGGAATAAAGTAGATAGAGTTGTTTGGCCACAGTAACAGTACACATGTGTGGCATAGACCAAAGACAGTGTTTCAGGAGAACCCTATACCTATACCTATAACTGTGAAGCATGGTGGTGGAAATGTTAATGTCCAAAATTTGAGCAAGCCAATGTCAGAGGCTGGCAAGCAAACATGCAAAACACCTGTGAAAAGTTATTTTTGCTATTAGGGCCAATATTAGCTTCTGAGGCCAAAGGTGTACTTACTTTCTTCCCAGGGGAATATTACTTCTGTTGATATTTTTGATTAATAAATTACTAAAATATGCAGCATCAAATTGGTATTGTGTATTCAATATTTACATTCCACAGTGAAAGTAATTATCCAGCCATCTGTCCAGATATTATCTGATGGCAATTGAGACTAAGGAAGCTCAGGGCCATGCTGGGCTTAAGGAGGCCACTTTGAGGGAAGAGCGGGGTCAGACTGGTCAATGTACACCCTCCCACTGGTTGGTTGCTGGCATGGACACATGTTTATCATTGAGGGGGTTTATAGAAGGTTCCTTTCATCTAAGAGTGTGTCTGGACCCTAAGCCCTGCCACGACCTTGGGTTTTATTTGTTCTTTTCTTCTTCTCTCTCACTCTTTCTGTTTTCGATGCTCATCTGCTTTTCTATCGTTGTCTATTTCTTCCTTATTCTCTGTTCCCTATCTCTCTCTCTCTCTCTCTCTGTCTCTCTAACTCTCTCTATCAAAGCCCCCTCTTCCCTCCCCTGCTCCAAGCCTAGCTTAAGTTCATCTGCTTTTCATCTCTGGCTGACTAAGAAAGATAAGTTAGACAAATGGGATTTAATGCTTGTGGAGTGTGTGATTTGGATATTGGATCCTTTAGATAATCAGAACAAATTGATTCCAATATTACTGGGACAGTATACATGGTACTGAAACCACACACACATATGCACACATACACTCGTTTCTGGTGCAAACAGTGGTATTGTCATGGGGTAAATATGGGCCACTTGCCAGTATGAAAAATGTGCAGAGATATTACTCAAGGCAGCGTGCCATTTTAAAATTGCACACACATACACACAAAAACACACCCATAGGGCCATTTTGAAGGGCTGTCAGTCCCTGTCAGACTTGGCATTCTCTTTAGCAGGCGGTTTGGATTCATTTTCTGAAGACCTCCTCCCCAAAGATCATTACAAAGAGGGAGGGAGAAAGAAAAATCAAAACAGAAAGCTACAGCACATTCTGCATTTGCCCTTGTCACTCTGATGTCTTACAGTAACAAATCTATTAGCTGGTAGTATGACCTGCACTAAGGATACTCCACTGAACAAACCCACTGCAAAAAAACAAAAACTGGTTTGAACAAAAACCACTGGAACCCATGACTCCAATTCTAAAGTGTCTAATAGCATCTGATTTTTTTGCAAATTAGCTGACTAGGTTGCTAGCTGGTTTAAGTTATTTAAGTAAATTTAACCCTGCAATAACTAATTTTAGGGAGGTACAGTAGCACCCCCTTCAACCACCCACAAGTGTGTCGACAGGAAAGGTGTTTGAATACAGAACATTTGTTTATGAAAGTACACAACAATTTATTTGATCTTATATTTATATATTGGAACACTTTTCACACACGTACATTTTAATATATTATACAAACCTAATTTCTGGAAAAGTTGGGAGTTTTTTAGTATAATATAAATTAAAGTATTTTATTTGTTACTTTTATTGGACCTCTATTTGACTGGAAAAGAATTTTGAATTGAAAAAGAAAATATTTAGTAAATATGATTCCTGCAACACACTCAACAAAAACCAAGACAGAAGCATGTTTACCATGATATTACATCACCTTTAATTTTAATTATGCTGCTTAAATGTTTGGGAACTGATTATACTAACTGTTGCAATTTTTCCAATGGCATTTTTGCCCTTTCTTGCTTAACATAAGACTTCAGCTTTTTAGTAGTCTCTGGTTGCCATTGTCTAATTCTATACTTCTTACATGATTTGCCATACATTTTCAATAGGAAACAGATCTGGACTGCTGGCAGGCCAGTCAAGCACACATGCCCTGTAATGTAGCACTTGCTGAAATAATCATGAACTTCCCGGGAAAGGACATCACCACGATGACAGCATATGTCTCTCTAAAATCCCATTATATACCTCTGCATCAATGGTACCTTCACACATATGCAAGTCACCCAGTGCCTTGGTAACTGATGCACTATTCCATTGCAGTTGCCGGCTTTTGCACCTTTCTCGGATGGCGGTCTGGATGGTCCATTTTGCCTTTGGTATGGAGAACTCAGCCTTAGCTTTTACCTAAAACAATCTGAAACATGGACTCACCTGACCACAGCACATGTTTCCATTGTCTTTCTGTTCATATGTAAGATGAGCTTGGGCTCAGAGAATTTAAGGTTCTTTCTACAAAGAATTCCTATCTTAACCTTAACCTTAGTGTGTTGCAGGCATCAAGTTAGAATTTATGTTTATAAAATACAAACACATTGATTAGCTAAATTATTAAAAGTGCTTTTGTCAGTTTTAGAATTTAGAAATTGCAGATTTTGTCTTTCATTGCATTTACTAAATGTCTAAACTTTGTAAAGGTAACTATAAAAATACAGCATGTGTTTTTAATGTCTTCATTTGATCTAAAAATGATCAGGGAATTCTAAAAATTGCTGTCCTCACAAACTGCATAACATTTACACTCAAACACAAACAACACTCTTTGTCAGTGGCAGCTTGCTTGTGTTATGTGATGGCATTGTCGTAGAATCTATGCCAAGCTATGCCAGATCCCTCTAAACCACAGCTAACAGTGACCTTCCTCAAGGTACAGTTTCAAAGGAAAAACCCAGGGATTTATGAATCAAATATTTAGACTGTCCAGGCAGTGTGAAAGAAGAGAAGGATGCCACTTAAACACATTTCACCTTATGTATGATGTATTATGATGGACTATATAGTTACATACTTCTTGAATGAGACGCAGAGGTTTTATTTTAGTTACTTTGAGATGGAGGAAAGCTTTCAGAAACTAGTGAACCTGAAGCTAATTCTGACTTATTTTACACTATTACAGACACACACCACATACTTTCTCAGAAAAGGATTAAGCCTAGTCTTGGATTATAGGACAAGTTGCTATACAGAATGCTGTCTAGTATAGGAGAAGTTTTGATCCCTATCCAGGAGGCCAAACTTGAAAATATATTCATTAATATATACACTATAGCATACTCTTTAGCAATGGGCACATCTATCTATCTATCTATCTATCTATCTATTGGACATATATTATATGTCCAATCTACTTTTGGACATATAATATATGTAACTTTGTGTCTGGGCCTTCAAAAGGAAACCATTACAGAGCTGTGTGATGGTGTTCACTATAGAATGTGTAAGATGAATGTGTTTCTATATGATCAGTAAATGATCACCCTTTAGTGCAGAAAGCTGAATCAGGTACAGTAATACTCCTGTGAAACTTTTTATAGATAGAGCTTGACCAGGTGGAGTCACTGCTGTATGAGCCCTGAACTCTTTGTGAGATTTGTGATGCAGAAAAAACTGTAACCACAGCTTAAGCGACTTCGATCCAACAATCCAGTCTGTCTTATACAGCCGGCCACAAAACGAACTGACAAACATTCTTGAAATGTCTACTAAACTTAAACCAGACTTCTCACGTTTTTCTTTCACTCTTTTTCTTTGTTTGGGGAGGAAAGTGAGTGAGTGTGAGTTGAGGCTTTTTCCTGGACAAATCGGCATGTCCCAGTAGATCTTGGTTGGAGAGACTTTAAGAGGGGAAAGTAAAGTTTTAACGCCACATTAAGTGAAACAGCTCTGTGCTTTGAGCCACTGTAATTTCAGGCAGCCAGTGTGGTATCCTACAGAGAGAAATGTGTTAAAGACTGCTCCCTCACTTCAAAAAGCCATTCACTCCTACTTTATCCTCCATGGATAATGTGCTTCCAATGACTCTTTTTCTGCTCTTTTTCACTCCCCCACCACTTTCTACATAAAAAATATCCATCTCTCTCTCTCTCTCTCTCTCTCTCTCTCTCTCTCTCTCTCTCTCTCTCTATCTATCTATCTATCTATCTATCTATCTATTTATCTATCTATCTATCTCTCGCTCTCTCTCTCTGTCTTATTATCTGTCTTGCTGTCTGTCTATCTGTCTGTCTGTTTCCTCTCACTCAACTCTCTCTCCTCTTTTACTCTCTTTCTTTTTGTCTGTTTTCCTCTCTCACACACCCCTTTCTCTCTCTGAGGGTTTGTTTGAACAGGGTTGTGTCGTGCTTTGTGTAGAAGGCAGTTTGGAGAGGTCACCCGTGGTGCTGCTTTATTCCGCCTGATGGAAAGCTGTTTCTGCTTGGCCACCACTGGAAGAACACACATTTTCACACAGTGTAACCAGTTCTACTGCAGCAAGAGGATCCGTGCCCCAGGCAACAGACGACACAGCAAACAGAGAAAGATAGCACAGGAGGGAGCCTGCTTCAGTCAGCTATTACAGAATTATCAGCACTGTAATAAAATGATATTTTGGCAAATGAAGGCATCCCATATCTAGTTAATATATATAATTTTTCTCATCATGAATTTGTAAGAATAGTCTAAAATTATTTAACATATTTGTAGGCATTGTAATCATTTAATGTTATCTAGAGAAATTACCATAATATGCTGCCTTTTCCTAAGAATAATTGATCATTAAATAATGTATAATATTGTTTAAAAATGCCTAATGAGAAATATTACATTGTCTACATTTAAGACACTTTAATTTGCATAGTTGTGGCCTTACAAAGCCAGTTACAACCTCTGAGAAATTAGGTCAACAGTCTTATAGAACCCACACTTCCTGTATATATGTATATGTGTGTGTGTGTGGGAAGGACCAACCAGTAAAATCATTACAGCAGGCAAACACACACACACACACAGACAGAAAGAGGGATGAATTCCTCTGTACTCATGGGGTCATGACCTTTCGTTTCACATCTCTGCCTTTCCGAAAGTGTGGTGTAAGACTGGTAAGAGTTCATGAACTGGTGACTCTTAATATAATAGAATAAATAAAAAATAAATGGCCAAGTATAATATTTTTATCTTATTTATTTAACTGAGTTCTCTTGATCTACATTTAAGAGCTTAGACAATGTTTTAGTTTAGGTAGAACATTCTTAATATATAGAAAATTCTATAGGAAAGGTAATTGTGAATGTGTCATATTTGTGTCATAATGTGTTCAATGTGTGTTATAGTGTTATATGGTTTTGGTGCACTTCAGCCATCTAGCCCTTCAACCTAATCGCCAGGGGTTTTTCTGGCTGCTTCAAGAACACAACAAATTTCCAAGTGAGCAGCCTGACAGCGAGCTGAATTTATGAAGAGTCAGAGTGTGCTCTGGCACTCTGAGAGCAAATTTATAAATGCATCCACTGCACTCCAGGTCCACCTTTCCATGTAAATTGAATTGACCTGAATAGAATAGAATAGAATAGAATAGAATAGAATAGAATAGAATAGAATAGAATAGAATAGAATATTTGCAGTTAATTTCCTATTTTTCTGTATACTGTTTGTGAGTATGGATTTGGGCACATTGTTGTTGCCAGACCCCTGAATGTGATGAGTGTTAGGTTGGCCCAAAAAAGGTGCTCTGCCTCAATGCCCCATATGTTATATGTGAAAGGTTGAGCAATTTTTTACAAGTCTCATCAAAGAAGGCATGGGTCAGTACACAGAAAAAAATATAGGATCAAATAAAATTTTGAAACGTACAGAAAAATATAGTATATATACTCGTTTGTTTGTGAGATATATTTATATAAGTTATTAGGTACAGAATATGCTGCAGGTGTGTGCAACTATTAATGAGTTGAGCCAGGATGAAGCTGAAGGTTTTAGGTAAAGAAATAGAGCAGACTTAAGAGAAAACTGAAATGAATAGAATAGAATAGAATAGAATAGAATAGAATAGAATAGAATAGAATAGAATAGAATAGAATAGGCTTATTGGAATAGAATAGAACAGAACATATTTGGCTAATTAGAATAGAACACAAACTATAAAATAGAATAGAATAGAATAGAATAGAATAGAATAGAATAGAATAGGCTTACCAGAATAGAATAGGTTAATCTGAATAGAATAGAATAGAATAGAATAGAATAGAACAAATTAGGCTATTTAGAATAGAACACAATATATACAATAGAATAGAATTAAACATAGTAGGCCAGTCAGAATTGAACACAACATATAAAATAGAATAGAATAGAATAGACTATAACACATCACACTAAAGAGAATAAAAGACATAGAATATAGAGTATTCTATATATAGCATAAAGTAACATACAACTAAATAGAATAGAATAGAACAGAATAGGAGTGTGATATAATGAGACCAAATGTACTGAAGCACAATACCACAGCACTAAAGCAGTGAAGAACAGTGAAAGAGTGCACGTCTCACATTTTCTTTCTCACCCTACTCTTCTTGTTTGCTGTTTCTGGATGCTGTCCTGTAGCTGACCATAAGGACGTTGTTTGAAGAGACAGCAGATGACACAGACAGATTTTTTTCTCTTCAAGCATGCAAATACAGTAAATAGTCCAGATGTTGTTTGAGTGCTGGATCTGAGAGTGTAAATCTGTCCCTATAGAGGGCTGAGGTGAGGTAATCTCAAAGCTTAACACAGTGCTGCTGCTAAGCCCAGGATTCCATTCTGTATCTATATCTTAGTCTTAGTACCCTCACGCTGCAGAACAAGACTCTGAAGTTATGTGTGTAAAAGCCCTGACATGGAAAACTGCTAATGAATTATTAGAGGAAAACATCAAATTTTAGTTTCACCTTCACTGGCCACTTTACAAGAAACATCTACTTTGTAACACCACCTTGGAATGCAATGGAATTTTTAAATACTGTTTTCTCAGTTTTGGGTTTGAAAGTGACTATTTGTCATCATGAACATACTCAAGCACCGCAGCAAAACGTGACTTCTGCATTTAACCAATCACACGTGGAGCAGCGGACAGCTATTAACAGGGGCCAGGGAGCAGTGTAGTGGGATGGTACCTTGCTCAAGGGTACCTCAGTAGCGCCCAGGTCAGGGCTTGAACCTGCGACCTTCAGGTCCCAAGAGCAGTGTCCTAATCCTGGTGGGATTCAAACATATGCCCCCAAAGAGACAGGAGGCTTAATCCAGCACCTTAGACTGCTTGGCCATGTTACCCTTGTTTTTCAAATGTCCCCAGTGTATAAACGTTTTTTGGCGAACAATATGGCTATATTTGTTTATTTTATTAAGAAATCAGCATATTTAAATGCACACCATCGTTATTATTATTATTATTATTATTATTATTATTATTTTTTTTTTTTTTTTTATTATATTATTTTATTATATTATTTATCATCTAAACATAAAGCTAACTTTTACAATATTTGAAACTGTCATTATGAATAAATTAATAGCTCCAAACAATATAAAGAAATGTTTTTGCTTCCTTTTGTAAAGTGTCCATGCCAGGGATGCTCCTTTGTTTAGTTTGTTTTTTGACAGCAGAAGAATATCTGCATTCTTAAGTGAACAATTGGAATATAGCACATGTGCCCTTCCCCCTCTCTCTACTGTATAAGCCTCTCTTCAGCAGGAGGGTTGGGTACACTGTGACTGGGCATATGCAGAAAGTGTGTTTGACTCCAAAAAAAGTGAACCAAGCTGGCCTGTCTGCTGTCTGTCAGCACTCTCCTCTCTCTTCCATCCTCCCCCCACCCAACTTCTCTCTCTCTCTCTTTCTCTCTCTCTCTCTCTCTCTCAACGTTCTGCCTGTTAGCAGGTATTAAAAAGCCATTCACACCAGACCTGTGCGCTTGAGTTGGCCAACAGCAAGGCTGAGCTCAGAGGACAGGAAGGTGTCTGTTATGCAGTATACTCTTCTCTGTTTACACCCTTTTTCTTTTTTCTGTCCTCTCACTATGTGTTCTTGATGTGTTTATCTCGCTTTCTCTCTCTCTCTCTCTCTCTCTCTCTCTCTCTCTCTCTCTCTCTATCTCTCTCTCTCTATCTCTCTCTCACTCTCTGTTTCCCCTCTCTCTTTGCTCTGTGTCACTTTGTCACTTTCTCTGTTTCTCTATATACCTCTCTCTCTTTGAGGTGCTTGAAAGTTTATGAACCCTTTAGAATTTTTCTGTATGTCTTCATAAATGCGACCTAAAACATTATCAGATTTTCATCAAGTCCTGAGTAGATTAGGAGAATTTATACACGGACAATAATATAATACTTTATATACACATTTTTAATGTGAAAAATGATTCAATATTACATAAACATAAGTGTCAAAAGTATGTGAACCTTAGTGTGATGCCCTTGTGCAGCAATAACTGCAAGTAAATGCCTCTGATAACATTTGATCAATCCTCCACATCAGCTTTGACAAATTTTACCCCATATTTTTTACAGAATAGCTTTAACTCTGGGATGGTGGTGGGTTTCCTCACATTAACTTCTCACTTTTACACGTCTTTACACAACATTTCTATTGGGTTATGGTCAGCACTTTGACTTAGAAATTCCACAACATTAACTTTATTAACTTTATTGTAGCTCTATTTTTCTTCTTTAACCATTTTTTGAAGAAGGACTTGTGCATTAGGATCATTGTGTAACTAAAGGCACTAGTTTCTTTTGGCATTCAGTACATGGTCAGATCTCTTGATATTTTCCTTTAGAATTTGGTAGTGTAATTCAGAATTCATTGTTCTGCCAGGGATGAAAGGCTGTCCAGGCTCAGCTGCAACAAAATGGGCCCAAACAATGATACTACCATGTTTCACAAAAATAATAACATTCATATGCTGGAATGAAGTGCTTTACTTTCCCCAAACATTACATTTCTCCTTTAAACCAAAAGGCTCTATTTTGTTCTCATGCATCTACAAAACATGTTTTTTTTTGGAGAGCAGTAGCTTTCACCTTTCAACCCTGCCATGCACTTCACTGTTATTCAGTGTTTTCCTTATGATAGACCCATGAACAATAATATTAGCCAATTCGAGAGAAGCCTAGTTGCTTAGAAGTTACCCTGGGTTTCTGTAGGACTTCTGCAGACTAATAAATTTATTGCTGTATCTTTCATGGTCAGGCACTCCAGGAGAAAGGAACACTTATCTGGACTTTCCACCAACTGTACACAGTCCAAACACTTTAAAGATGGTAAAAACATTTACAGCCATAATGAACATTAACTACTATTTTTCTGGGGTCCTCAGAAATCTATATAACAATATAATTTTCAGTTTCATATATGTTTAATACTGGGCCATATATCATAGATCATTAATAAACAAATTGCTAAGTGTACTATTTTTTTATTTTCCATGCTCCAAACACACCTGATCCAAATAATCAGCAACTCCCCAGCTGTTTTTGAGTGGAAGTGGGTGTGTAAACACAAAAATGTGCAGGGCATGGGTATTTCCAGACCAGGGATGGAAGCCACGGCTTTAGCATCAAAAAGGGTTCCACTGTTGCTACAGTGCAGTGCTTGTTTAGTCTCTCTCTCTCACTCTCTCTCTCTCTGACTTGGCAGGAACATTTCCTCTTCACACATGTGCATTGGTCTTATAAACTCTTTCATCCTTACTCTTCTCCTGAGGATTTTACCTGTGGACTTCAGCCCTGTGGATGTGATTTACGCTCCACACAAAAAGGGATTAGCTAATGCTTGTACATTGAGTAACACAGCTTTTCTGGCATTGCAGAGCTTTGGAAACTCATATTTTTTTCATTAAAAGAGCCTATAAAGTTGTCTTGTGACACAAAAACATAGAACAGCTCAAAGTCCACCTCAAAGTGACCAACATGCTAGTCAGACACACTGTAAACAATCCACAAAGAAAAAAAAAGCTAAAGCGGGAAAAGGGGTCTGTGCTTAGGGGTTAAATGAACTAATCTGTGTTCTGATTACAATTTTTTTGTAGGAACTATTGTGTAAATGGAAGAAGCCAGAGATGGAAAGAGCAGGTTAAACCATTATGCTTGTAAAATTAGTTAATTTGATTTAATAATGAGTAAAAGTCAATAAAAGTAAACTGACAAAAAAAACCTTAGTAAAAAAGTATCCGAGAACTTCTCTGACTTCGCAATTTCACTGCAGTAAGATGTCTTCTTAATATATCAGCACAGGAACTGATTTACTGTTCTTTTTGATGCACTGTAAAGGTGCTGTAATACTTTACATGATGTAGGCTAACTTTTGGCCTGGTGATTAGCTATTAGCTAGGGTGGGTTAGGGGCATTTTAGATAGAAGGGAGGGGCTTAGGGGGGCTGTGTGGCATGCTGGGTGGGACAGAGGAAAATACCATTGCTCAAGATTTGTTTTCTCTTTTGCTTTTTCACTTTTGCTCTTCCCTCTCCTGCTCTCTCTCTCTCTCTCTCTCTCTCTCTCTCTCTCTCTCTCTCTCTCTCTGTCTCTCTCTCTCTCTCTCTCTCTCTC
>JBBPDA010166093.1:0-17869 GCA_037974385.1 Arnoldichthys spilopterus | reverse complement strand
GCTGACTGTGGGCCTAAGGCGGGGTTCACCCAGGACAGGAGGCCAACCCATCGCAGGGCAACACATAGACAGACAACACACATTCATACACACATTCGGGCAATTTTTAGAGTAAACAATCAACCCGTGGTCAGGTTGGTTGTTAGGATACTGGCTTTAGGACTTGAAGGTCACAGGTTCCTGACCCGGGCACTACTGAGGTACCCTTGAGCAAGGTACTGCTCCCAGGTGCTGTTGGTAGCTGCCTGCTGGTGCACGTGTGATGGGTTACATACAGAGGTCACATTTCATTATGTTGCTACAAAATATCGTAATCTATTATATTGAAGACGCTGCCCATTTTGCAGTTGATTTCTCAAGCCGCTATCTGGTGTCTTCCTTGGTTGTTTACACTGGCAATTCCAGAGCAGAGTGTTTTGAAGGCTTTCCAGTTCAATACTGTGCTACCTCCCAATGCTCGCTTGCTGTTGCAGCAGCAACAGTGTAAGTACTCGAAAAAAACGAAGCGAAGTCATTTGTGAATCAGGTTGTTCTTTCAGAACACAGACCCATTAAAGGAATTTCTTGATTACCTTACAGGCATTTCACAGCGTGCATATCCTTCCCTCCTCGGCCTGACTGTAACCAGCTCCCTATTGATTTGCGATGATGTGTGCTCGGAGTTTGCTCATTTGAGCCGCTATCGATCCCTCATCTAGAAGCATTAATGGCTGTGTAGGCCACTGCTGTTTTCTGTTCCTCTCCCCATGCGATCTGGAGACAGGCGTCCAAAGGCAGAAATATTGAACCATTGCCAAGGCACCTTTTCCAACAGTTCCCCCTTCCTTCAGCTAAGAATGTTTGCTATGTGGGTTTCGCTATTGAAATAGTGTGAGGTTTCATTCCCTTCTGATGGAGATCTTGGGCTATTGGCACCTTCATTACCATTTCAGTTGTTGGTCTTTGGGC
This sequence comes from Arnoldichthys spilopterus, assembly GCA_037974385.1. NCBI lineage: Eukaryota > Metazoa > Chordata > Actinopteri > Characiformes > Lepidarchidae > Arnoldichthys > Arnoldichthys spilopterus. Next base: position 16,921 of record JBBPDA010166093.1, on the reverse strand, counting down.
CGGAGGGCAGAACCCCCCAAGAGCCTGTGGCAGATCAACACAAGGCTCTTTTGTAAACACTGCCAATGTCTTGTCAAGGAGAGGCAGTCTGAATGCTTCACACACTTTGGAACGCATGCACGTGCACACATGCGTACACGCCGGCACACACACACACACACACACACACACTGTTATCCATCATTCTCGTAGCAGGCTGAGCTCAGGATATTGCCATAGATTCTACAGCAACAAGCTGGTCTCATAGGCAGAAAGTGATTTAGCTTTAAAAGCAAATATGAAGTACCATACATCAGCGAATTGCTCAAATGCCGCAGCTGAGTAGGACATGGGAAGCAACTCTGATTTTTTCAGTCTTTAGCCATAAAGCTCATGAAACGGAGTGTGTGCCGATTCAAAGATCTTCCACTGAAATGCAATTTCCAACCAGGACTTTAGAGCCTTGATATTTCAGTGGCTGACGGGCACTGGAGATATCCTTATCAGCGATTCATCGGGCACTAGAGGTTTATGTCATCACAAGAAACATATGCATAGATCATAAATGCCAGGCGTTCGTTTCTCCAAACACACTGGCAATTTGTTTCCCACCAATTATTTGCAGAGGCCGCCGTGGAAGAGGCAGGAGCGTGAACGCTCCAACAAGCACTGGAATGGAGTGGCAGTTGAGCTAGAAAACAAAGAGAGCCATTGAGAGGCTGTTAGGCCGCACAGAGTGGTAGCACCCAAGCACCCTAACCCGGCACATCCCTCAGTACTGGAGCACACTGATTCTCTTCAATAACGTCCCCATTAAAATGCTTTTACGCACTTGCTGTACCGCCTAAACAAACAAACACTCAGTCGAACACAAGTGCACACACGCAACCCACACCCGCACACACGGCGAGGTTTGTCAGCGAAGACGGGAGGCCAGCCGATTCCTTCTTCACGGGTCATTTTGCCCCTTAATGCGCTTCACATTTGCATTGCAAAGCGAGCCGCTTTCTGGCCTCGCCTACTCTGCGCATCGGTACCTTATTTCATGATGGATTTAAGTAGTTTTGAAGAGTCATCACAGGATCCTGACAGGGCTTGGTGGAGTGTTTGAAGGAACCGGCGAAGATCTGAGCACTTAAGAGTGTTTAAGTGGGCAATCTGGAGGCAGACTGGAGGCACGGACAGCTCTTCATTTTGCAGAGGAGCTGGCCTTGGCTGTGTCTATTGAATAAGCGATGGGCACTCAGCGATATCTCGAGCATGCATGATGTTCCACAGCAGAGAGTGATGTCATTTTGCAGTGTTCCCCGATCCCAAACCTAAGGATCCCCCTGACGGTGGATTTCGCTGACATGCTTCAGTACATCTTTGAAAGAATTTCACATCCTATGCAAGCATGTTTAGGTACAGTTACATCAGTTCCAGTTCATTTTCATGTCCATAACACGGACACTCTCTTTCCAGGGTGACAGCTGTTGGTTGTACTGGTTTCAAAGACACAATGGAGCAATAGGACACTTTAACTGACCATCAAAATCACCATCTCAGTCCCAGTTCTTAATGTGGCACACTCTAGCTGACATTTGCCCCAGTCTGTGGGAGAGTAGGCTGATATATGAGACCAATTTATTCCCACTGAGCTTATGAGCATAAATAAATGGTTCTTGGCTTGAACTTACTAGACCTGTGGTCACCATCCTTCCTCCTTTTGGCAGATTTGACCTCCAATCTAAATATCACACACTTTATTCAGTTGGAGACAGGCGAGATGAATCAGGTGCAGTTGATTAGGGTTGGATTGGTATAGAACCTTTATTTTTTTGTAATGGTTCTTTACATTTGCGTAGATCATTTACAGAATTCACCAACTCCAGATCATTTATGAAAGTAAAAGAGACTATTTGTCATTGTGAACACACTCAAGCACCACAATGAAATGCAACCTCTGCATTTAACCCATCACACATGCACACGTGGAGCAGCGGGCAGCTGTCAACAGCGCCCGGGGAACAGTGTAGCGGAACGGTACCTTCCTCAAGGGTACATCAGTAGTGTGCCTGGGACGGGACTCGAACCTGAGACCTTCAGGTCGCAAAGGCAGTGTCCTAACCACTAGGCCACCACTGCCCACTGCCCATTTATGAACATTTAGGTCATGTTATAGATGTTCTGTGTTCTACAGATAAGAGAACTTTCTTTTTTTAAATTGTGATTAGTGTCAAAATGTCATAATTCATGTAATTTAAAATACTTTTAAATCAGGAAACCCCGTTTGAATCTTTTCAGGATTTTTTTAAAAAGTGGAAGCCTGGAAAAAATCCTTCTGGAATCATGTAGGATTTGATCTCCACACTGAATTAGACTAGTTTTGACTCCACAACACTTCCCAAACTTTCTGGAGTAAGTATAGTGATGCAAAAGTGTGTATTTACCCTCATGCTTAAAGCAATTTACTGTTAAGTATGTGATTACTGCCCTCGAAATGGGGCTTGTTTTTAGCCGTACTTTTACTACAGTGTGTCAGCAATTAAAGCTTTAAGCACAAGCCTTTCTGTAACTCTCACCTTGCTCAAGCTGGAGTTGGCCAGCAGAAACATGGGCTTGGCCAGACTCCAACATTTCTTCTGCCCCTGGTCGACCGGTTGGAGTTCACACAAGAGGCCTTTGTGCACTCTCCAGATGGGCTTCTCTCGAGCCCCAGTGTCTGGGAACCTCGCCCCAATACTCACTTTTGTTACCCTCCCTACATCCGAGACTTCCCCTACTTCCCTTGGACTTGCTTGCCCTGAAAGTACTGGATCGGAGCCATGGTGACCTGGGTACCCATCCAAGCTCTGAGAACCACCCGAGGGGGGTTGCATCACGTCAGCTGTGGCGTGAGGAGGTGAACGAATGCATGGTGGTAGCAGTGGGAGGGGTGCAAGAGCTCTTGTTTTCATGCGGGCCATGACGGTCATGGCTGTACTGGTACAGAGATGGCTATCAGAGAAACACTGCTACGCCAGAACGTGTGCTACAATACGTTTATATGGCAAGAATCAACTTACTGGGACACTGTAGGTACAAAGATATGGAAGCAGGCCATTAAACATGTTTATTGATGTTTAGTTTATCCAAAGAAACCTTTGCAAAAGGTTCCGTTTGTCTGGAAAATGGTCTGGTGTCAACGGATACACGCCATCATCGTGTGGCGTGAACCTGACCCCTTGACTGTTTAAATGGACATTTTTAAAAAGACCTTTGAGATCTTGGTCCTTGACTAGATAATGGCTTAAAATGCTGTGTACAGTGAGCAGAAGGTACAATACCTTGCTCAAGAGTACCTCAGTGGTACCCGGGTTGGAACTTGAACCTGCGACCTTCCGTCCACAAGGTGAAGGACCTAACCACCAGGCCACCATTGCCCAGGTGGGCCACCACTGCCCACAGAACTTATACATCAATTGCGCTGTTGTACCTAGATCCTTTGCATTATGTGGAGATTCATTAAACTGGTTCTATACCCATCGCATTCACTGACGTACCGTCCACTAAAAGGTTCGTTAAAGAACCAACAGTGCTTCTTTAGTGGATGGCCCCAAACAAAACCTGTTGAAAAGTCTGTTTTTTAATTATTTGTATGTCAATAAACTCATGCTTTCTTTAAAAATGTAGAATTATAAAAAAAACCCTCTCATTTCCCATTACCACATTTTTGATTCCCGCAGTAAAACCTTTATGGCAACTCTAATTGTAGTAAGTCTCAAAACGACGGCTACTCGCTCGTAATGGCTTTATGACCCACATTAAGTCTACGGTTTTGCCGGTTCAGAGGTTAGGCTCTGGGCTAAGCCAAATGGTTCTGGTCTTGGCGTCCTCCTTTGTGTGTGTGAGGTCAGATGTTAACTGCCCAGCAGATAATTCCCTACCCGCAATAATGGGCCGGCACGCTCGCTCCTGCTCCCGGATCATTTACCATTATTTGTTTATCGACTCGTTATGTTTGTCGGAAGCCGCGGTGGCCACATTTGCATTTCAGAGGTAGCGGCGGCATTATTAATGTGGCAATTACATGTGAAATGAATGGCAAAAGCTAATAGATTTATCTCGATACTTTTCGCTGCTCGGGAATAACGGACCCTTTAATTGTATTGCACACAGAGGGCAACACACACACACACGTGCCACCTGCTCATTTGTTCTTGGAGTATGTTTACTCTCCAAAAAGCAGTGGTGTTGCGGCCTGGCGTAATTGATGTTATGCGCGGCGGGCTGAATTGGATTGTTATTGCACAGGTACTTGGGATCGCTCGAATAAAAGCAAAGACATAAACGCAGCTGAAAATGAACACAATAGCGAAAAGGCTTGAACATTAAGTAGAATGTTGCTTGTTATGGAAATAATCAGCGGGGGGGGTGCATTTGCATGGCTTTCTTCAGAGAGTAGCTGTATAAACGAATCATGCGCCGCACGGTCAAAAAAAAAGCAATTATTATAACAAGGGACTTGTCGAAGCCGCGGAAGCTGAGATGCAGAAATGACTCTGAATCTTTTACGAAACGAATCTTCTGTCGAAAATAAAGTGTACCTACAGTAAAAACGTGGTCATTTGTGTCGTCTTCATTTTGCATCATCTGGCAACACAGAATAGACCATTTTATTCAAAATCAGCATGTTTTTAGTGGCTCTTTTATAGTGAAGTTACACTCTGACAACGTCCAGTGCTATGCAGAGGTTTGGGAACCCCCAATCAAAAGGTTTTGTTGATTTTCTGTGGAGAGAATTGCATACAGGGGCGTTAAGTACTGTATGACACGTTGCTATTTTATATTTCTACTCTGTTTCTTATTTGCTGAATTTACTAAAGAAAATCGAAAAAGAAAATGTGGCGTGCGGAAAGGTTTGTACGTCCTTTGGGTTGATCAATTTTGGGGCAAAGTTGGCAGGGGGTAGGCAGTGGCCTGGTGTAACGACTTAGGATGTTGCCCCTGTGACCTGGAAGTTGCTGGTTCAAATCCCAGACAGGTACAAGTACCACTGAGGTTGCCATGAGCAAGGCACCGTCCCCAAGCACTGCTCCTACACGGATGGGTTAAATGAAGAGGTCACATTTCATTGTGGTGCAGTATGTACTGTGCTGTGATGTGTTCACAATGACAAATAATCACTCACTCACTCACTAATTTGCATTTAAAATAAACAATAAAACAAAGAAGTGAAGAGTATGATATATAATAGCTAAAGTTTACCCCGTTTAAAACAGCCCATTTCAAATCCATTTTAAAACTGATATCCCTGATCAGTTTAACCCATCCATTCATTTTTAACCCTTTAATGGCCACACCAAGAAAAAGACAATACAAATATTTGCATTTTATATTCATTTGAGGCAAGAATATCAAAAATATGTTTTTATTCAAATACCCCATAGTTGTAAATATAGGCATCTATCAGAAAATCAAGATCGTAAAACTCTGAATACATAAACAAATGAGTAAAAATTCAAATTTCTCAGAGAAATCCATAAAAGCGTCCTCAAGTGTGTGAACCACTTGCTACTGGAAGCGCTTGTCCAACTTTCAGTGAGGAAGTTCACTGGAAATTAGTAAAGATCAAATAAAATTCTTGGATTTTTCTTAAAACCTCTCTGAAAAATCTGTTCCTGTATTAGTGCAGTAGAACCACCTATAACTAGCAGCCTTGGTCTAACCTCTGGTGAGAACTCATGGAAAAGATCGACTGATTAAAGACACCATTTGACCACAACTGACATAAGCCAAGTGTTAGAGGTTGAACGGTCAGGGTGAGTTAAGCTCAGTGCATGTTTCAGGTAAATATAGGCTGTGCTGGTGGTTAGCCCTCTGGTGATCTCAATGTTTAGTATGTTACTACTGTGACTAGGATAATACGTTGCCCTGGAACTGTACTGAGACTAAACCAGATGATGGTTCAGAATAGGCAGTGGTTAAACTGGTAGTAATGAATGGTCATATGGATGTGGCAATGCCTTACGCTGTCTCCTCTACCATTACAGACAAACAAAGGCGACGCTCTGGCCAACCGCGTCCAGAACACGTTGGGGAACTATGACGAGATGAAGGAGCTCTTGACCAACCACTCAAACCAGAGCCACTTGGTGGGCATCCCTAAGAACTCGGTCCCACAAACCCCTGTGGAGAAGACAGACCAACCCAGCTTCTTCTCTGAAGCCCAACGAGGAAGGGCCCCAACCCAGCCAGGGTGTCATAGCACCTCAATGCCCCCTCCGCCCACCACCACCACCCTGCCGGGCCCCAATGTCCTACACGGGCACCAGGGTGGCAAAAAGTCCCGCACATCTGACTGGTCCCGAGGGTCTAACGCTTCCCAAGCGGGTCAAGCACCCAGTCGGGGGGCTAAGCACTCGGGCCACGAGCAGGAGCAAGGTGACTCCAGTCCCAGCACAGCCTCCACCTCCTCCCATTCCAGTAGGCGACACGGGCAGACTGCCAAAGTGTCGGCACCCACCGAGCTGGGACACAGCAAGTCCCCCACTGAACAGGACTTGGCACCCCATGGCTCTGGTTCACCGGTGGCATCCACCTCACTCCTCCCTGGTGGCCTCTCAACACCCACCTTCCCCCAGGGTCTTCACTGCAAGCCCAGCAGTGCTGTACAGCAGAAACCAACAGCCTATGTACGGCCAATGGACGGCCAGGACCAGGTGCCCAATGATTCACCAGAGCTCAAGCCCCCTCTGGAAATGGGCGATGGCTATGGCGGAGCAACCTATGGAAACCTGCTGGACAGCAAAGGCAACGCGGCAGGGAGCAAGGGCAAACTTCCCAAGCTGACACTACCCCAGGCAGGGGAGGTGAGTGGTAATTTGATTGCTTCTACTTTGGGGTTCACAATATACTAGCAGCTGATATATGGTTGAGGTGTAAAAATCTTATTTCAAGAACATTGTCCCGTTGTCCAGACGTTTCTAGAACTTCCTATAATCTTTTAGACCTTTCTAGAACTTCCTGGGGCTGCCCAGAAAAGACAGAAATTCACCTGTTTTGCCACAATAAATATGAAATGTTAATGGGCTGTGATCATAAAATCAAAGTTTGTGATGAATAGCTCTGTTTTCTCATAGGCTTTAGATATAAGCAGTTGAAATATAAGAAGCCAGGAACAAAATGTGTGTAACACTGTATAATTTGCGGACTGTCAATCAATTGTTTTTTGCCAAACAGGATTTATTTACTACATTCAGACATACAGATTAAAATGTAGTGTAAATTTAGTGACCCAGAGTAATCAAATCAAGTCAGATGGTGAAACTAAGATTTAATGATGCATTGAATTGTTTCCTGAAGAATCAGAATTGAATCAAATGATTGGGAGGTCAGAGATGAACACCCCTGTCATATTAAGCCTCTTCGTGGAATTGCAGATAATAATTAGAAGCGATAACTGGTAACCTTTCTACACGCGCATGTAATGAATCACGTATGGTAATGCTCTGATGCTTTCGAGTGAAGATGGTGGTAGGGAGCCATTTTCATGTTTTTTTTATGGTTTTAGCAGAAGATAAGGGAAAATTCCATCGCCAGTATAATGAGTCATTTGAAACCACATGGCTGCAGTGTTCTGTGTAGCCTGAAGCTATGGTTCCTCAGCTGGTCCTCAGGGACCCTGATACAGTCCACATTTCTGTCTTTACATGTGGGGTTCAGGCTGGAGCAAAAATCTGCAAACGTAATATGAGTCAGCTTTATACTCACCGCACTTCAGAAAAACCGATCAGCCATAACATTAACACCACCTGCCTAATATTGAGTAGGTCCCCCTCGTGCCGCTGAAACTTTTTTGAACCACAGTGGCTCTTCGGTGGGATCAGACCAGACAAGCTAACCATCACTCCCCACATGCATCAATGTCCTTCTTTGGAACACTTCACAAGGCCTGCCTTTTAGGAGATGCTCCGACTCATCTAACCATCACAATAGCCTTGTCAAAGTGGCTCGGATTGTTATTCTTGCCTATTTTTTCCTGCTTCCAGCACATCAGCTGCAAGAACTGACTGTTTACTTGCTGCCTAATATATCCCACTCCGCTGACAGGCGCTGTAATGAAATGGATATCCATCCATTCATTTTCTAAACCGCTTCTTCCGCTTCGCGGGGAGGCTGGAGCCAATCCCAGCTGACTGTGGGCCTTAGGCGGGGTTCACCCTGGACAGGAGGCCAACCCATCACAGGGCAACACACAGACAGACAGACATTTATACACACACTCACACCTACGGGCAATTTAGAGTATCCAATCAACCTACTGCAGCCTTTGGACAGTGGGAAGAAACCGGAGAAACCCACGCGATCACAGGCAGAGCTTGCAAACTCGACACAGAAAGGAACCCAGGACCTTCTCGCAGTGAGGCGACAGCACTAACAACTTGAGCTGTGAGTGGTGTTAATGTTATGGCTGATCGGTTTTACATTGCATTATAATGCGAACTTGTTTGGAAACACAGAAACGAATTAGCGGTTATCGTAATCAGCCGAGTGATTGCGCAATCCCTGCAGACGCTGCATCCATTTGCTTTCATTTGGATGACTTGACGAGCTGGGAAGGGAAAATAATGGGCAGGAAGGTTTGGCTCTGTTGGTTTTCCTCTGGCTAAGTCTGTTTTACATTGAAACCTGGCAGAGTGAGGGGCTGACATAATGGAGTAGTTCATTAATAATCAGCTAAACAACCGTAGGCATTCACGGTTTACCCTTCAGTGAGAGGGCCTGTCTGACACCTTCCTATTGTTTGAGCACAGCCACCGAGTTCACGCGCTGCCATTAAGCGATCAGTCTTAGAGTGAAATAGCTTTGAGCGGATGGAAATTCTGACACGTCTGAATTATCTCGCGTTCATTGCGTGATCGGGTTGCAGCCCACGGTTTATACTGGCACTCTGGCGTAGAACACAAGGTTTTCAGAATTAGTCATAAAAGTCCTAATGCATGAAGGAGAGACGTGAACCTTAATATCGAGGGGCAGAAGTAGGAGGAATTCTGTTGATACATGTGCTTTTTTTCCGGCGTCAGCTAACGCTAGTGCAACAGGAGGCCTGTTTTCTTGAAAACGCATCTGAATGTCAGTCTTGAGCAGCACAGTCGACCCACTGTTTTCCTGTACGTGTGTGTAAGGCCTGTTAAACAAGCCTCAATTAGACGGAATTCGTGATAAACACGGTTCTATCTGCAGGTTGCGTACAGCGTGATCCTTGTAGACACATAATGTACGAATGTGTAAATTGATCGCCGCAGATATAAAGGCCATGTTCTAATAATAGCTTTTACTGTAGATACTTAGTTGCATCCATATTAATGTTGCCAGGGTGATGGTGCCATGTCTGCCAGTGTGTGAGGTGATGATGTTTTATCATAAATGTGGTTTTACCGAGCAGTAACGTTTCTAATAGTGTGTTATTGTTGAAATTCAGGTTTTGAGGTGCACGGAAGGGTGCAAAGATACAAAATTCAGTGCCTGCATTTCCAAAAAAGCTCCCGGCCGAACACTCCACTAAACCTAGAGTTAAAGCTAAACGAGCAACGGTTGCTATGTTTTTCCGCAGGGGTTAAAGTTCTCTGTCGCTACAGCAGATTTCCATCACTTGGACCTGGTTCTTTCATGTGACTCCCCTTTCCTGTGTCCGTCATAACTCATTTAAAGCCCTTCCTGGTCAAAAGATTGAAATCTACGCTTCTGGAATTTTAACCTAATAACATGGAGCTCATGCGCTGCCTATAGATGAGCTCAGAACTAAACGTATAGCAACAACAGCACAACCTCTGACAGACACTCAATGCACTATGACCAGCATTTAGGCCTCAGGTCTGATTAAAAAAATAGATATTCTGGTCTTTTTGGCCCAAACACAGATCTAAAGCTTAATTTTAATTTAGTTTGTAGTTGAAATCGTTATTACATATTTTCGGTAAATTGTTCAGCCCAAGCCAAATGGTCAGTGGGGGGTAAGGCATCATTTTCTGTCACCGCTCCATTAAAACAATAGAATTTCTTGTTATTTACAATCTATAATCAACATGTAACCCTGACATACTGTAAACATGTGGCCTGTTTAAAAGTTATGTTTTTTTTTTTTTTTTTTTTTTTTTGTTAAAGTTAAATTCGTTTGTTTCCTGTAGAGGATCATTTATTATTTTCACATCAACAGAACATGTCATTTGACTAGAGTTATGCAAACTTTACACTAGACTGTAGACAGTGTTAGTGTACTACGTACGTACATGATGTGTTAGTGGGTCCGAGCGACTTCAGCTTATTTGTATTTTCACAATTGTTGCAATGTTAAACATCAGAACAGGCAAATGCAAGCGATGATTTTTCTCCCTGCAAACGAAGACTGAGCAACTTTTTATCAAATGCAAATAAATACAATGTTTTCTACTCACAATCTTACCAAATATTGTATAGATTCAAAGCAGAATCTACATTTTTACAGAATTTCTTCATCAGCTACAAGTGAGAAAGGGCTAGTATCAGTTTGGGCATTTATATAGCACATGGTCATACACAGAGGTCATTCAGTGTGCTTTACAGAGGCCGAATAAGCACAAAAATAAGCAATAAAAAAAGAAAAAAAGTGCAGATAAACGTAAAACAAGATTTAAAATTAAATTAAGTGCATGATCAGGTTCGAGCTGGGACGTGCGTTTAGAGCGCGAGCAGCCCGTTTTGTTCCCCTCGTGCTCGTTTCCTCAACAAATCGTTCTTTCTTTACAGCATGGTTTTGCTGTGTGCCTTCTTAGCTGAGTTTTTGGCCCGAGTCAGTGTGAGCTTGTTAGTCTGCTTCTTTATCTTACTGGTTTGGAGATTTTAGCTGCGAACCTCAGCATCACTGATTCCAATTTGCTGTGCTGGAGTTGCTGATTGTGGCTTTAGGCTTGTGCATTCTCCCTCTAACACACTAACTCTCTTTACACGCAGCTGCCACCTCCAATCTCGCAAAGCACTTTTCCCCCCCGAGAATACAGTAACTCCAACCTTTTCCACGTCCTAAAGACGTAAACACGTCGAGGCTTTTTCCCACAGCAGAGGAGGCCCCAGCATACGTTCTGCATTAACCCCGGTGCTGGAGGGGGCTTTATCGCCGGCTCATCTGCGCCACTGACTGCTCCGAGAGCGGAGTCACGCTGACCTGGGCTCGGGGCGCGATACCTGAGCCACGTGGAAAGCTTTTTACAAGCTGCGCCGTGTATGCCCCCTTTCCTCTACACAACTGCCAATAGAAACATCTGATCCGGCCGCTCCCCGCCGAGAAAAACGAGCTCATTTGATAGCCCCGGATGGTCCTTAAGGACAGGGGAAAGCAGGATGAAAGCTTCAGACAGCAGGAGGGAGGAGGTGAAAGATAACAGACTGGGAGTGTGTAATAGAGTCGTAATTAGCACATCGTCCAGCTCGTAAAGCCACGCCGAGCGGACGCACGCAGACGCTTCCACTTTGGCCGTCTTCTGCTCATAGTTTCCCTCAACTACAGAAACGTCTTTAAAATAAAACATGTTGCCAGAGCTGTCTCGTCTATGTAATGAAAAACAACAGTGCCAAAAAGGGTTCGTTGGCGTGATGCCCTTGTAAAATAACGTTGGGTACCATAAAGAACCTTTCAAGGCATTTTTCAGTACCATTTTTGTCAGTTTTTGTTAGACGTGTGAGTGTAAAGGACCCTTTGAGATGTTTGCCTTTACCAGTGTAAGTCCGATGGTTTTCCAGCCAAGAACCTTTGAAGAACCAGTATTTTTAAATGTAAAGCCAGTTCCATACGTTATGTTCTCCTTATGATGCTGTCTGTCAACTCATTGCATGCATTTCTTCCTTAAAAGCACCATATCCCACACGTTTCCTGCATTTTACCGATTTCCCTGGTTAACACTCACTCGTGAGGTCTTATGTACCAAAGCAGCAGCAAGTTATTTTTTGCATGACCATTTTCCAACCGACTTTATCACAAGTTTAGTCTTATTGGAGCTTGCTTAGCAGTCACACACCCCCATGTGTCAGGGAGGTATATTAGGCAGCATGTGAACAGTCAGTTCTTAAAGTCGATGTGCTGGAATCTGGAAAAATGGGCGAGCGCGAGGATCTGGGCAACGTATTGTGATGGTTAGGCGACTGACTCGGAGCATCTACAAAAACAGCAGGTCTTTTGGAGTGTTCCAGGTGTGCAGTGGTCAGGATCTACCAAAAGTGATGCAAGGAAGGACACAAGTTGAATCGGCAATAAGATCATGGGCACCCAAGGTTCAGTGATGGATGTGGGGAGTTAAGGCTGTCCCATCTGATCTGATCCCACAGAAGAGCTACTGTGGTTTGAAAAAGTGATGCTGACTCTGATAGAAAGGGGTCAGAACACACAGTGCACCATAGTCAGAGCTGTTTCAGCAGCATGAGGGACACACTCAGTATTAGATAGGTGGTGTTAATGTTATGGCTGATGTATATGGCCTCTGTTCTGATTGACTGCCTTGTATTGTGCCTTATTCAAAAAGTAGTCAGGTTAAAGGCTCTTGATCACTTTAGAATGAATGGATGGGTTAAACTGATGGGAATAGATGGATATATGTAAACATGTTGAATTTTGTGACATCACGATTCAAAATTGGCTTTTTTAAACTGGGTGTAAAATGTAAACTTTTAAACTTTAGCCATTATATATAAGACTCTTCCTTTTTTTTTTTTTACAAGTGAGTGAGTGATTATTTGTCATTGCGAACACACCACAGCACAGCGAAATGTGACCTCTGCATTTAAACCATCCGTCAGGGGTGGTCCAGGGATCAGTGTACCTCAGTGGTACCAGTGGTCTGGGATTTGAACTGGTGACCTTCAGGTCACAGGGGCAACTCCACATCTCATTGTGGTGCGCTGTGTGCTGTGCTGTGGTGTGTTCACAATGGTAAACAATCCCTTTCACTTTCCATCTTGCTCTTCCATGGGAAATCAGGCCTTCAAGTCGACTGATGAACAGCTCGACTCCCCACATCCTTACAGTTTTGGTCTTTTTTCCCCCCCCACAAAGCAGGAAAATTTTCCACTCTGAAGTTTCGCACCTACGAGCCAGCCTGAGTAAACCAAATAAGGAGATAAGCTGAGGTAAACAAACGCAGCATATGATGGAACAGGTTGACTCGCCGCCATCCAGCCATGGAGAGGCAGCCAGCTGTTCGCTCTCTTTGTTCCACGGCGGAGCTGAAGGCTACCGGGCCCGAAAACTGCACTAAAATCCCCTCCTGGAGCATATGGCACACTCGCGCCGTACAGTTAAGCATGTGGCAAGAATGGAAAGCTGGGGAATTTTAATTGCTCTTAGAGCGGCCTCGGAGCGGTCAGCTCACAGGGAAATGGAGATGGATGTTGTTGTTGGAGAGCGAGAGAGGGCGGGCGGAGAAAGAAAGAGAAGACCCCCCGCCGGGTGAGCCACAGCTGGGCCCCCCCCCCTTCCCTTCTCTGATAGATGAGTCACTACCTCAGTGAACAGAGTGAGTGAGTGGGAGAGATGTGTGTGTGTGTGAGAGAGAGAGAGAGAGAGAGAGAGAGAGAGAGAGAGCGAGAGAGATATACACACATTGAAAAGAACGGTAGACAAGTAGGGGGCGTGGGGGGGGGGTAGGGCCTAAGAGAGAGACACTTCAGGTGAACAGGGCAATTCTTAAGAGCAATTGATACCACAGATATCACCCTTTTGTAGTGGAGGTTTTGTGCATTTAGGTATGCATATGAGATATTATCGCCTTAAATATGCGTGCATTTGCATATTTTTAAATACCAAAAATTTTGCCTTTGGTCGATGTTAAAATTCAGTAGTAGACAGATTAAAAGACATGCTCCAGAGGATGGAGCTTACAGAGCACACGATTACGATCTCATTGTTTTATTGTTTCAGATATTCCCGTGTTACTAAACGTTTTTTTCAGGTCAATGTTTAGTAGAACATCTAGATATTTAGATAAATCCAGAAATGAGATATGCATTATTAAATCTTTCTGTAAAATCTCGCAGTATGTAGTAAGGAACGAACCCGTGCACATGTCTGAGGCACCTGTGCAAATGGTTTAGAGCAGTGAGTTTCTTGCTGCGAGCAAAAAACAAAAGCTAGCACGCTAACACGGCAGCCATGCACACGATCAGCAATTGTTGTGCTTGTAGAAAGTAGCTGATAATGTGTGAGCTGGTTAGAACACACAGGTTTGGCTCCAGATTTCTCCTCCATGCCTCCAGCCATTGCGTGGACGTGAGTGAAGCTCCATGAAGGACTAATGAAGGACTGATTGAGCCCAAACCAGTGATTCGATGGGAATCTACAAGTACAAGTACTGGATGTCCACTAGGAGAACTCTGAGGATGGTCAAGCCTCTCACTATTTACTGGGTTAATGTTGTTAATATTTGTTCTAATATTAGTATTAAAATGCACACACTGAAAATTACAAACAAAATGTATATAATAGATGAATATAATCACATACAAATATTAATAATAAACAAATACATTCATGCATTAGAGCGGTCACGGTTATTTGAGTAAAATGAACTATTGGTGAAGAAAATAAGTGTGTAAAACATGGATTCTGGGTTAAAATTGAATCGGCTTAATGACTCCACAGGTTTTAAGCAGAATTTTAGCAAAATAATCAAATCACATGTACTGGAGGGCAGCGGGATGGTGCAGTGGAAGCTCCACCAGTAGAGCCTGATTTTTATCTAATGAAGTGCTGATTGAGCCCAAACCAGCAATTTGATGGGAACTACAAGTAATAATGGATGTCCACAATGAACAATGAACTCAAGCCATTCATTCTTCACTGCATTAGTGTTATTGATAGTGTTATTTACTCCAATATTAGTATTAAAGGGAAGTGAAAATTTGTCATTGTGAACACTGTGTCCTAACCATTAGGCCATCACTGCCCTAAAACTAAAAACACACACTGTGCAGCTAAACAGCTTCTAAATATTAATTTTCTCAGGTGCCTCAGACTTTTGCACAGTCCTGTAAAATTGAATGAATGCAGGTGTTCTAGACGCTGACTTTTTAGGTTCTGTAGGGAGGGAAAAGCTGATTTTGAGAACACTATTTTAGGAAAGAGTCATAGCTGCTGCATTAGACTGTGAGGTGTTAAATAACAGTTGTAAATGTCACGAGCACAAAGAAAACGTGATTATTCTGAATTTTGTAGATTCTACACGAACGAAGCTTCGAGCCGTTTGTGACGTGTTTATGTCGAGTGTGGACGGAGCAAAGCCTCCATTAAAGTTGCTAAATTTGCAAGAGGGAATGGATGTAAGCTACACAGATACACTGAAACAAACATATTTCTGTTGTTCTATTGATTACAGTTTTAGAAAAGATGTAGATGCAGTTTATCCAACAGCCTCGGAAATGATTGAGGGGATTAAAAATGCTTATTTCTGCTTGTGTTTTCTTCCCTTAAACAATATGGGCACATTTGGCTGCTCACCTTGAGAAAACATGCAAAATAAATGACCTGTTATATAAATTAGGTATTCATTATTTTACTTATAATCTGTCTTAGATTTACTCTTGATTTTCTTCAGGTTTTAGTCTTTATTTTTTCTTTCTTATGGCTATTGTGTTTTTTAATTTAGTTTTTTTTTACTTCTAATAGTGTAGGGTTAGAGTAGAATTAGTCGTAGCATAGCAGCAGTTAGCTACTCGTTTACACAAGTCAGTGGAAGTGGCCCATAAAGATAGCTTTACATGACTGTGTCTGTGTGTGAGAGATAGTAAGTGTGTGTCCAAGAGAGATGGAGAGGATGCAAGACAGAGTGATATGTCAACGTATAAAGTTAGTGCAAGTGCAAGATTGAGAGAGAGAGAGAGAGAGAGAGAGAGAGAGGGAGAGAGACAGTGCAGTCTCAGGAGAAAAGAGAACATGTTCGAGGACACTGATATGAACTACTCCACCCCCACCCACCACCCCCACCCCCCCAACACAACTTGCTCATCTTTGGTTTGTTAAACAGAGGGGACTCTCGGGGGAGCTGCTGACGTTCCGTTGTGCTGGCCACGTAATATTCCAGCCTCACTCCGCCTTCCTGCAGCTGAGGTGTGGATCTGCTGAAGCTCCCTCTGATTGGACGTCCTCTGAGGCTTTGTTCTCCGTCCTGATCAGCTGGACAGATGCTGGCTATTTGTGCTTGCAAAGAGGCGTCTGATTTTCAACAGCCCTTATTTTACAGAAAACTGTTTATGTTTATGTTTAAAAATGTTTATTTTCCAGCGTAGCCGCGTAAGATTGCAGGGTTATGTTTACATTCGTAATGAAGAACATTTACATCCGATATACATTCATATTTACAACTATGAGCAGTTTTGGGTTAATGACAATGACGCAAATGAAAAATAAATAAAATAAATATGTATACATACAATCTGCCAGAAAGCAATAAAACAACAATCATTTTATAGTTATGATGTTTACTTGATTAAAATGGATTATTGGTTAAAAAAAATGTAATAAAAGAATTAAAAATAAGTGGTTAAGATATGCATTCTACATTGAATCGACGTAATGACTGTTTGGCAGGCTGAATGGTGAATAGAGCATCCACAGGTTATTAAATACAGTTTTTAGCAGAATAAACATTGTCTATGTATTTGTATTAAATTAAATAATGATTGAAATAATATTATTAAATAATATTAAATAATAAAAGGCTGTTTTAAAAGCCTAGTTTCCGTTTATGTACCGTAAGGATGGAGTAGTGAATGTACCTTGTAAAGCTGTAACAACACCTACACACTTTAAGCCTTTTCAATTAGAGGAGTGTGATATGAACCCTGTAATATATCGAAAAACATCGCAATCGCAATAGTAGCATAACCTACCACCACACACTGCCATCAGGCTCCTGAACTCATAACCTACCACCACACACTGCCATCAGGCTCCTGA
>JBBPDA010166034.1:0-17876 GCA_037974385.1 Arnoldichthys spilopterus | reverse complement strand
GGAGCAGTGTAGCGGGACGGTACCTTACTCAAGGGAACCTCAGTGGTGCCCAGGGACTCGAACCTGTGACCATCAGGCCCCAAAGGCAGTGTCCTAACCACTAAGCCTCCACTGCCCACAGTAGTCTCTGTAGACTACAAGACTACAGTCAGCCAATGTAACATTCAAGGCCTTCAAGAATGTGAGTAACTGTCATTGTGAACAGACCACAGCACACAGTGCCCCACAATGCAATGTGACCTCACATCCGTGTAGGAGCAGTGGGCAGTGGTGCACTGCTTGGGGACGGTACCTGTCCAGTGTGGGATTTGAACCGGCGACCATCAGGCCACAGGGGCAACTCCCAAACTGTTACACCAGCAAATATTGTCCCAAATATTCACAGTTTATTGGAAAATAACGTACACTGACACATAAAAATGAACAAATATCAATAGCTGGCTATTTTCCGTCCACCTGTCTACCTGGCCACACACACACACACCTGGTCGTGAAGATGGCACTACTTCAGTTACCTGATACTCCGAAAGCAGATCCTTCGGTAGTTTACTGGCTGTCGTGCCCATTGTTTTATCCCTCTCCTTACTCTTCAGCGCAAGTGTGTTATTTGTTCACGGACGGCACAACGAGCGGACACGACGTGTGGACGAACAAACTTTAATGTTGTTTTGAGCTGGCGAACTTCGCAAACACGGGCTCGACTTCCTGTTCCTGCTTCCCACATAGAAACGCATTTGCATAACAGAGCGAAGTGCGCAAGACACCGGTGCGCCTCTGCCGACAGGGGGCAATATTTCCGCCGTTGCCCAGGACACCTGTAAACACCGACTGCTGTAGAGCGACGGGCGCTTGTCTGGTAACTATGTTCGTGAGGCTCACGTGGAGCTTATATAAGCCGATTAAACCCCATTAAATACATATCGATAAAAAAGGTCTCACCGTGATACAGATAAATACATTTTAGGAAATATTTAAATAAACGTATTGAGAACGGAATGGATAAAACTGTGGGTGTGGTTTTAAAATATGTTTTATACATTATAAAATGACAAAATAAGATATAGTATATAGTACTGAGATGTTGCTTTTGCTTATGACGACACTGCTGTATTTCACCTTTAATAATAAAATGTTCACTTTATACTCTGTTGGAATGTGTGAGTTGATGCATATGTACTATAATGGATGTAAGATCAAATTGTGATGAACTGGACTTGATTTACACCCCTAGTAGCCAACATAACTGTAGGACATGTTGCTGCCAGGTTCAAGGTTACATATATATATATGTATATATATATATATATAGAAAGCAACTATTTGTCATTGTGAACACACTCAAGCACCACAATGAAAAGTGACCCATCACACGTGGAGCAGTGGGCAGCTATCAACAGCACCCAGGGAGCAGTGTAGTGGGACGGTACCTTGCTCAAGGGAACCTCAGTAGTGCCCGGGCCGGGACTCGGACCTGCGACCTTTAGGTCCCAAAGGCAGCATCCTAACCACTAGGCCTCAACTGCCCACTATATTTACTGTAAGCAGTGTTTTTGTACTGAGACGCTGCTTCTGCTTATGACGACATTTGTGAAAGGACTGTGAAAGTGACTATTTGTCATAGTGAACACACTCAAGCACAACAACGAAATGTGACCTCTCCATTTAACCCATCACACATGCAGTAGCAGGCAGCTATCAGCATTTTTGTTGTGGTGCTTGAGTGTGTTCACAATGAGAAATAGTGAGTTTTCCTTCATTTGTACAATTATATGCATTTATGGTTGGACGCTAACTTCAGTTCATTGGTTTTTTGTACTTTTACTCTGCAAACTGTCAGTAAAGGCTATGTTAATAATTAACCTAGATTAATAGTTTAGGGGCATTTATTTGAGCAGTAAGTTTCGTTCTGCAGCAAAACCACAGATGAACATTAGAATCAGTGCAAACGAACAGGAAAGAAGTGAAAAGGAGGAAGGTTTGTGTGTAAACAGTAGTTGATGGTGTGTGAGCTGTTAGAAGACACAGGTTCGGCTCCAGGTTTCTCCTCCAGTCGCTGCATGGATGTGTGTGAAGCTCCATCAGCACCTGATTTCATCTAATGAAGGACTGATTGACACTACAGTAACACTGGGCTCCACTAGGAGATTGTTTACTGTATTAATGTTCTTGGTGTTTATTCTAATATTAGTGTGTTTTTGAGACACTGCTCAGATAAACAGCATTTTTTTTTTTACATTTTTAAAAATTACTTTTGCGCAGTACTACATATTTATATTACTGTCAAGCCTCTGTTAGTGTATACATATATAAAAATTGTCTGCATCACATTTCTCCGGCTGATATGTGAGCTCTCGATATTTTCCACAGCCTGTTGCTAATTTTGTGTCTGAATAAAATGACTCACTGACTGCGGACCTCACTGGTACTTGGGTTTATAACCGATCACCTCACACCTGGCCTGTACTGGCATGTTCTCACATCTGTACTGCACTTCTGCACCTGCGAATGGATAACAGAAATCAAAACTCCACAGTATCCATCAGTGGCACAAGGCTTGCGCACTCCTAGCATAGCAAGACTTAAACCGAAATCTGTGCACAGCTGCTAGTATTATTAGACAATTGACAATAAGTCGTACAGTATCAAAAACTGCATCAGCACCTGACCATCCCCACACAATCTGAGGAAGGCCTTCACAGCCTCACCACAGCTAATCGGGGCTTGTTAGCGTTAGCTAATTGGTAATGCCAACGTCACATGCTAATCTAGCTATTGTGGTCAATTTTTCTGTTCCACCTTAACGGCCTCACACACCATTTAAGGTGGACCAGTAAATTGCAATTAGCATCATTAGCCTCCAGCACTAAAGGTAAATGGGGCCCCAAATGAGTCTTGGCTGGATGCCAAACTGGTGGGAATGTTCATAATGTTCTGGACTATCGCTTTAAACTTCAACCCATCGATAAACTCACACAAAGTGAAAGGTGAGCTGTTTGGCGCTGCCATCGTTAAGTTTGCTTCTCCTTCACCCACACTGTACTGCGAGCAGCAATTTTGTGTGTGTGTGTGTGTGTAGAGATAGAGAGTGTGCTTGTTACTGGAGAGTGTGTAACACCTCCACAGTGAGGCTTTAGACCCCGGCTGGCCCCGTGCCCACTGTTCTACTCCCACACCTTCCCGCACACAGCACTCACACACACACACACACACATACATGCACACTTACACACACTACACTCTTTTCTCTCCGACTCTGGGCGATCGCAGCCAAGCTGCTTACATAATTGTGGTTGGGGGTGGCAATTCAACACCGAGACTAAAATATTTTTCAGTTATCCTGCAAAAAGGACAAAACTCCTAAATGCATGCAACACATTTCTCCCAAGTTCACCCAAAAAGGACAAATTTAACCCTTCACCACATCACACCTTATCCATAAATTAGTATATATAACAGTGTATTGTTGAAATAAACAGCAATATATTCACATAAAATAGATCAGTGTGAATACACAAACACGTTCTCATATTTTAAAATATACAAATACATTTTTATTAGAAATTTTTATATGAATAAAAATGTCATTTAAATGTATAAATATATTTTTATATACTACAACATATAATTTGAACAATAAAATACATAAAAGTGACTGTTATTTGTATATTTAGAATATATTTAAAATAGAAAAATTGTAGTCAATGTATTTATGATGTAGTCGGATTCATATATTTAACCTAGTATAAGTACATTTTTAAAAGGTAATAGAGGGTGGACCCAGAGTCTTTGGTACGCCAGTTTTTTAGCATGGCATCACAGAAGTAACAGCACTATGAGAACATCACTGTTTTGACAACAGCTTTTGTGATTAAAGAAAAAACCCCTGAAACTATGTGCCGAACCCATATGGGGCCCACATGGACATGTTGGCTGGGCACATTCTTTCATTCATAGGTTACACTGGCATTGGTGTTAAGCAGCACATCCACTAGGGGGCATAGATAGTGAAAGTGACTATTTGTCATTGTGAACACACTCAAGCACCACAACCTTTGCATTTAACCCATCACACGTGCACACATGGAGCAGCAGGCAGGGAGCCCAGGGAGCAGTGTAGCTGCACAGTACCTTGCTCAAGTAGTGCCCAGGCCGGGACTCGAACCTACGACCTTCAGGTCTCAAAGGCAGCGTCCTAACCACTGCCCAGATAGCATGTAGAAAGAGGTGAAAGTGAAGGCTCTGGGTAATGGAACATCATATAGATGTTTAAATCTCACTAAAACACATAATTTCTGCAAAACGTTCCTCCATTTTTAGATGAATTTGTCTTATCTTGATTGCGCTATAGCACCCCGCATGAGATTTGGTGGTACTGCCCTGTTTGTTCTGTATCACAAATATGGAAGATCAAAATGGAGAGTACGGACAGAAGGTTTGGTTTGAGTCATGTACACACCGAAATGAGCCTTCACTTCTCCTTTTGCAGAAATGTGACCTATTTTGCATAGTTAATTACCCAACTGTGCTGCAATATGCACGGCACCGTTTGCCAATTTTTAATCTAGTTTTATTAACTTTATTAATTTAATTTCATTTTCTCATTGCCTGTTTTATTCACAAGGATCATCCCCGGGCCTGGACTATATCCTCCTTTCAGTGGAGACACTCCATTCAGAGTGTTGTCCAGGACTAACCCTGATCCCTGTTTGATTCTAAGAACTATGAAAAAGTTCCTCCAGTCAAAAATTGCCCATTGAACCTTTTTTTCGGTGCTTGTGCTGAGAGTGTAGCCAACAACAGCAACAGACAGCTGTGATGCCTAAATATTTTCTCCATAATTGTATCTGCATGCCTAAATCATTGTGTGATGGATGCCATTAGCACCATGCTAATTAGTGGGCAAAAGGCCTTGATCACCTGTCAGCTACATTAGCCTCGTAGCTAAATAACAGCACTGCCGTTGGCAGTAAGGTAGGTCTCATTTCAATGAACTGTCCCTTGAAGTGAATGCAGTGTTTGTCCAATTATTTAACAGCCCAGGCTACTCGCTGTCTGCTGGTTTTCTAGCAGCTCGGTGCTGATGGACAGCAGCAGCAGGTAGGTTTGTCATTTGCTTCTCCACCGTCTCCCAATTTTGGCCCAATTATGCAGTCGGCAATCTGTTTGCGCGTCATCTCACTGTTCAACGAAAATCACTAACAGTAACTCAATTAAGTCGATGGCTCAGCAGAGGAGACGTGGAGGAATGGATGCCCTCTCTAATTGTGTTTGCTGAGAGTTAACAGTGTGTGCTGTGACCCAGCCGGTCCATCAGAGTGCTCTCAACCCACATCTGCCTCCAGGGCCGCAGCAAAGGGAGGAAATGAGGGTGAAGCTGTTGTTACATCATCTCCAAAGCTCAGGCTCTGTCTCCCATCTCCTCTTCAGCTGCCTGGGAGTCTTCTGGGAGGCGATTTAAAGCGATAGTTTGACAGAATGAGCAGATTTACCCACTTTCTCCCCTCTTTGCCACAGATGTAGTCAGCCAGTTTAGTTTTAGTGCCGCTATCCAACAATGGAAACATGGACTCCACCAGCAGACGGGTTTCTGTTGTGATTTTGCAGAAAATAGAAGCAATTTTTGTAAAAAGCCGCCCCATCCATCACAGTGTTCATAGTTGTGTGCGATGGAAGGCGATGAGGACATGTGATGCCATAGTAATGGACCCCCTTATACCTGGCAGCGGCCATATCCGGTGTTTCTGACCACAGTGATTTTTCTGTGGGTCTTAAAACTTACCAGTGACTCACTGGGCATGTGAGGAGTTCTGCAGTGCAGTCTGACCCCTCGTACCAAATGTTGTGTCCCACCTGAGGGAGTCTGTTCTCACTGAGAGTATTGCAGAGAGCCATCACTCTTAAACCAGTGGTGGCCTAGTGGGCAGTGGTGGCCTAGTGGTTAGGACACTGCCTTTGGGACCGGAAGGTTGGAGGGCACTACTGAGGTACCCTTGAGCAAGGGTGTTGATAGCTGCCCGCTGCTGCATGTGTGATGGGTTAAATGCAGAGGTCACATTTCGTTGTGGTGCTTGAGTGTGTTCACAATGACAAATAGTCACTTTCACATAATCTTCACATAAACCAGTTGTCTGTGCAGTGGAGCTTAATGTCATGTGACTGGGTTGGCTTAGCAATGAATCGCCTGAAATACTGATTCATTTTCTACTTTGCATTTAGCCGCTAAATAGAACCCTACCTAATTAGCATTGTGCTAACTGTATGCTTAAATCATTACACAACTAGATGCTTCTAACTGAGAGTTTCTAAATAGATCCCACGTTGTACAAATAATCTTAATATATTAAGTCTGGTATTAGTCTAGTTATTAGTTATGTTTGCTTTTATATTAATTAAGTTTGTAAGTTAAATATTGCTAATTTTGCAATAATGATACATTTAATTTATATAGAATACATTTTAAGGTATTTTACACTTACATCGGTAATGATCCAGGGGTGTGTTTGGCAGCAAACGCAGACAGGACTTATGTTGAACAAGGGGGTTTATTAACTTAAAAGGGGCCACAAAGACAAGGACCAAAACAGTGTACACAAAGCACAAACAACGTCGGACTAGGAGGGACGCCCACGAAAGCCCTTTAACCCCTTAGATAATTGCCCACAGCTGAGCCCGAGCTTCAGCTGAGCTGTGGGGGTGGGACTAGGACGCCCTCCTGACAACATCTATAAAATTAATTCAATATAATGTAATAAATATAATATAATGAATATAATATATTCAATAATATATAATAAAATAACAATATAATAAGTGTTTTTCTGCTTAATTGTGCACCTGTATTAAAACGTTTAACCAAATTTTCCATTCCTCCTTAAATTTTGCAGCACTTATGCCTCAGTCGTCACCCTTTAAGGTGGAATGGCAAATTCGAAACGGGCAAGCGTGAACATGGATGTCACTCATCAACTGCAGACGCTATGCATGTTTTAGCATGATGCTAACTGACCTAGCCTTCCATTACTTGTTAGCTACATTGTCCTTGATGATTGACTACATTTAAGGACATTGACAATTGCTTTAGACCAGCTTATGCTCAGAACTGCGTCCTGTGAGCTCCAGCAACCTGCTGTTTGTTCCCTTTTTTTTTAAGAGTTGAAGAAACTCTTTTAGGTCACATCCTGATTTAGATTCCGGATGTCACCCTCCAGCAGTCGCATGCGTTATTAATTGACCTTATTAATTGGTCTGTCCTAATTAAAGGCAGGTCTGTGCTGTTGGGATAAAGATCCCAATGAACTTAATCTTGTGTATTCGCTCATTTGCTCTGACCATACATTTAATGGTGTAGTTAGTAGTTTCTACTAGACCCTTGGGCTGAGCTGGCTGATCTGAAACTACACTGATCAGCCATAACATTAACAACTCTGACAGGTGAAGAACATTGACTTGCTCTAGTTATTTCATTACAATGGCACATGTCAGGGGGGTGGGATATATTAAGCAGCAAGTGAACAGTCAGTTCTTGAAATCGATGTGCTGGAAGCAGAAGCATAAGGACCTGAGCCACTTTGACAAGGGCCTTATAGTAATGTTCTAGACGATTGAGTCAGAGTGCCTCCAGAACGGCAGGTCTTGTGGAGTGTTCCAGGTGTGCATTAGTTACCAAAAGTGATCCAGGGAAGTGCGACTGGTGAATCTGAAAAAGGGTCATGAGCACCCAAGGCTCACTGATGCATTTGGGGAATCTATCTGCTCTGATTTCACAGAAAAGCTACTGTGGTGTAGAAAGTGATGCTGACTTTGATAGAAAGGGGTCAGAACACACAGTGCAGCACAGTCAGAGCTGCTTCAGCAGCAGTAGAGACACACTCAGTATTAGGCAGCTGGTGTTAATGTTATGGCTGATCAGTGTATGCATCATATCTCTGTAGTTGTTTTTCTCTGTTTGTGCACTTTTCCATTTTGTAGCATTTTGTATCTTCATTTCTTTGGTCAGTTGACGCCATCCATGATATGTTGACAGTGTCTCCTCGCTCTTCCCCTTGCTTACCTGTTGGCTCTGCCATCTGACTGTTGCATTTGCTCTGCAGAAACACAGAGAGATGTTCTCTGCTGTTGTGTTAGAAGATGTAGACACGGTGGATATTTTATGGGCACAGCTCTTCTCTTTACTGTGTAGCTGCTGACTTAGAAGCTTCAAAATTCTGCTAAAGACAGTGGCAGCTGTGAGGCGTTGGGAGCTACAAGACTCCAGAGTGTATCCAGCACACGTAACTCAACCAACCATGCAGCCCAATTCTCCTGGATAAATATATGTTATAATATCTCTTCTCTTTGAGGTCTGGAAGTCTGACTCAGACTAACTGCATCCCTGCTTAGTCTCATTATTCATGCATTTCCTCAGCAGATATGAGAATTCATCAGTATTTTAGGAGAATACAATGTGAGGATGAAGAACAAAGATATGGTTTGGTTGGGTTCAACCCTGTGTCGTGGTTAGGCCTGGGTGTATGAGGCTATGCTTCCTATGATCATTTTGATCACTACAATACATACTGACTGGTAAACCATCAACAAATTGATACTCCCCCCAGCCATTTCACCTCCCACCCTATTGCCTCAAATTTATTTCAGACCTTTGGGAAATGCCACGTTTTATATTTTTCATCGATTTTATTTTAATTCATTTTTTGTTTTATTTTATTTATTTATTTTATTGTTTTACTTGATTTTAATATTTTTTTCATTGTATCATTTTAGTTTAATTTAATTCATTTTGTTTTTTTGTTTTTTTTGGTTTATCGTTTATTTTTTACAGTTATTTTATTTAATTTTATTTCTTAAGACATTTTTACGTTGTTTTATTAACCAAAAATTCTAAGTCCTAATTCATTTCCACAGACAATTTTTCAAGCTCTTTGTCTTCGCTTCAAATGGGCTGTTTTTGCTACTGCGCCTTTAAGACATATGTGACGTCACAAAAACAATGAATTAAATTGTTCTAGCGGGGCTAAACAGCTGCAGGCTGAACAGGTGAGCGTGTTAGGAGATGAAACTCTAACCATGTTTACGTGCTACGAAGCACTCATTGGTTTTATAAGGAGGAGATTTTGATGCTGTTGGTCCTTTAAGACTCGTACATCTTAATGATTTTTATTCCAGTTCGTGTCTGTGGGGTAACTAAGTGCCCACGCACACTAAAGAAGAGAGTGGACCTGTAGAGGCCCTTCACTCTACCTGCACTCTCACACAGCTGCCACTTTACTGAACAAGCTGACGTCACCAGCAGGGGGCAGCGCATGCTGTTAAGGGTCAGTATTTTTACCCTGCCTGCACAGCTGTGTTCCTTTTATTCCAGCAATCTTACTGAAGTTCTGATTGACTGGATGCAAACGAGAGGTGACGACCAATCAGAAGACATGTTCTCACGTCCTTGGGAACACCGGGTTCTTTTAGAGGATGCCTGCTGCTGTGTTTATGTGGAAGTGGAGTGAAAGCATCGCAGAGATTACTGTGCATATATGCTGAGTTCTCGTTAAAAATGTTCCCAGTTTTCTTGCCCAGTGTAGTCGTAGATCTGTACTGTTGGCATGACGATCCCGAACTCGATCTCATGTATTTGCTCAGACCATACATTTAATGGTGTAGTTAGAAGTTTCTACTAGACCCTTGGGCTGATCTGAAATTGTGGACATTAAGGTACACTGATCAGCCATAACATTAACAACTCTGACAAGTGAAGAACATTGACTCTTTCGTTATTTCATTACAGTGGCACCTGTCAGGGGTGTGTGATATATTAGGCAGCAAGAGAACAGTCAGTTTTTGAAGTAAATGTGCTGGAAGCAGAAGCATAAGGATCTGAGCCACTTTGACAAGGGCCTTATAGTGAGGTTCGAGATGACCGAATCGGAGCATCTCCAGAACGGCAATTTGTGGAGATTTGCAGGTGTGCAATAGTTAGTACCTACCAAAAGTGATCCAGGGAAGGGCAGCTGGTGAATCGGAAAAAGAAAGAGAGTGGTCTCCAGTGGTCTCCAGTTTCACCTACTAGCTCGGACTCTCCCAAATTTACCATGCCACCAGAACTGGGAGGGTGGAGGTGAGCAAGTGCTTCCCCAGAGTCATGTGAAGCTCCACCCACAGCTTCTCAAACTGCCACAAACACATCATCATTGGACAGCTCAACAGTATAATGAGTGACGAGGAGAAGGAGGCCCCACTACCCACCTGACCTGCCAAGAGAGAGAGAGAGAGAGAGAGAGAGAGAAAAGACAATTATACTGAGTGCTGGGGGAGAGGGAGGACCACACAACCCACCCAGAGAGAGAACAGTTAGGTGAGTGATGTTTAAAAAATGCGAATTGCATGACCACACAGTCAAGTCACTGACACAAAACACCCAACAGCGACTGGCTGCAGGCCGCCCACGCGACACTGAGTGATTTATGGCTGCTGTTGTTTGTGCAAGGTCACTTATTCTAAAGCCTGTGTCAGGACGCACAGCCTCCTGTCATTTTTGACCAGATTTTATCCATTTATTTATTTATTTACTTACTTACTTACTTACAAATCCCATTTTTGGCAAAATTGGGAAAGTTTAAAATGCAATCAAAAATAAGAATTTGCGATTTTGTTTTTTTTTTGGATCTGTATTTTACTGACACAAGCGCAAAGAAAATATTTTCAATGCACAGAGGTGTGTGTTTACCACTGTTGGACCATCTTTCCCTTTAATTAGAATGTGTAATCATTTGGGAACTGAGGAGACTAACTGCAAGCGGAATGTTTCTCCATTCTTGCTTGATTCAGCTGCTTAACAGTCTGTGGTGGTCATTGTCTGGTTTTCTCCTTCATGAAGTTCTGTACATTTTTAGTAGGATACAGCAGGATGGCAGCAGGTCAGTCAAGGTCACACACTCTGTCTATGAAGCCACACTGTTGTAGCCCAGTGCAGAATGAGGCCTGGCATTGTCCTACTGAAATAACCATGGACTTCCCAGGAAAAATTGTCCCTTGATGCAGGATATGTCCCATAAAATCCTGATATTCGCCTTAGCCTCAGCCTCAGTGGAACCTTCACATATATGCAGGCACTGATGCCCAATACCATGACAGATGCTGGCATTTGCACCTTTTACAGAGTGGATGGTCCAATGGAGAATTCAACATTCATCAAAAACACAGACTCACCTGGCCACAGAACACACACAGCCACTTCCCTGAATCTTTTCACAATATTATGCACTGTAGATGATGAACAACCTCAGTTCTTTATCTTGTGCTGAGAAATGCTCTTTTTAAACTGATTGACAATTCTCTCATGAGGTTTGGCACAAAGTGGTGGGGCCATGACCCATGTTTGCTCTCAGAGATTGAGCCTTTGATGGATGCTCCTTTTAGTGAGTGATTGTCATTGTAAACACAACACAGCACACAGTGCACCGCAGCAAAATGTGACCCCTGCATTTAAACCATCCTTGTAGGAGCACTGGGCAGCTGAAGTGGGCATCGCCTGGGGAAAAGTACCTGGGGATGGTACCTTGCTCACAGGCACCTCAGCTTTCAGGTCACAGGGGCAACTACCTGACCATTACACCACCACTGCCCCATTACATCACCACCGCCCGCTTTGTAGAAGCATGGACGGAAGTATGTTAGCATAGCTAAACACAGGAGAAGGCTATCGCTGTAACAACGGTGATCTGAGTCCGTATGCAAAAGCAGTAGTTTTATGGCTCTGGCTGACGTGTTAATGATTGCCAGGTTCATTAAAGGCAGTCTGGCCTTGGATGTGATCATGCCTCCGGCTAACAGCAATATAACTGTGTGTGTGGCTCCGGATGTGTGTGTAGTCCTTCAACCGGTGCCATGAAGACTCACTGCTATTACAAATGAGTTGCACGGCTGCTTAAAGGGCCCCTATCATGGAAAACTGCAAATTTCCTTTAAACACGAACTGTTCAGATACACACAGCATGGAGATAGCTGGATCACCATAGCACATACTAGCAAGTGTTCTCTACTTATTGAAGGACCCACGAGCTTCATGTAGCGAGGTAGTTTCACATCGTATCAAGCCCATACATGGAAACCTGATGTCACAGAAAAATAACAAGTTCACACACACCTATTCGGGCTGCTACAGTTTAGCCCCACCCATTCATGCTGAAGTTATAAGGAGTGTTTCAGCCCAGACTGTGTTCTGCATGCACCACAACATGGAGTGGTCAATCAAGATGGTGCTTATTTGCCTATATGAGTCCAATCCCAATGATTTTGAAAATGGGCATCTTTCATCAGATTAATCATTGTGGTTTATAAAAACACTTACATGTTAAAAGCAGGCGTAATGGGCAAAAAGTCCAATACATGGAAAATTTGGGATATGGGCACTTTAATAGCACTGCTCCTCTGTTGCTGTATCACATGGCGGTGGGTTGTTGTTGTTACTGTTGTTGTTTTTCTCTGCAGTGCAGCTCATTTAGCCATAATCATGGGTTAATGGGTTAATCTCAGGCCCCTAAATTAATAAAGCTTATGAGCTGTAGAGTTTTTATGGCCTGTAAACTGGCAGATCCACATGAATGCAAATATCCAAAGCTCTGGAGGAGACAGAAAGAGGTTTCTTGAGTAAAATCACCCTGATCCTGATCCAGTGCACCTTTCTGATGATAAAGCAAAAAAAAAAAAAAAACACAGATCAGCCATAACATTAATACCAGCTGTCTAATATTGAGTGGTCCTCCCTTCTGTGCCCTTTGACCCCTTTCTGCCCTTTTATTGTCTTCATTAATTTGAAATGTTTTCTGGTTTTATTCCTAATTTTATTGCTTAATTTTCTTTTTATGGTCGTTTTTATCTCCATGAAGCACATTGAATGACCTCTGTGTATGATAATGTGCTGAATAAATAAACTTGCCTTGCTTTCCTTGCTTTACTCTCAGAGTCAGCATTCACTTTTTAAACCACAGTAGCTCTTCTGTGGAATCAGACCAGACGGGCTAGCCTTCTCTCCCCACATGCATCAGTGAGCCTCAGGTGCCCATGACCCTGTGGCTGATTCACCAGTTGTCATTCTTTGAATCACTTTCGGTAGGTACTAACTACTGCACACCTGAAACACACGACAAGACCTGCCGTTCTGGAGATGCTCTGACTCAGTCATCTAGAACATCACAATAAGGCCCTTGTCAAAGAAAGGCTCAGATCTATATTATGCTGTTTCTAGTACATCGGCTTCAGGAACTGACTGTTCACTTACTGCCAAATATATCCCACCCTCCTCACATGTGCCATTATAATGAAATAACTAGATACTAAATGTTAACCACTTCACCTGTTAGTGGTGTTAATGTTATGGCTGATTGGTGTACATGTAATATAACGCTACTGTGACTGCGTGATGTTCAGCTCTGCTCATAGAACATTTTAATGCAGGATTTCTAGGCGTCAGGCCAAATGGTGCGTCAGTGTGGCTGACAACTCTGTTAATGCTGCTTTTGATTCTCTTTAGAATATTTCAGTGCTTCTTCAGTCAGTAAAGTGCATTCATGTCTGTCTGAATTGTACTTCTCAGTTCTGCCGTTAGTTAGCCTGACAGTGAGGTCACCGTCGTGACAATGCGAGTACTGTCAGACATGTTCGCAGCTCTATGGGCTGTGTAGGACGACACTGATGCGTTTTCACTCTTCTGGGACCGAATCCTTCTGGACCAGTCAAGCTGGATGAGCAGAGGAAGCATGGTGTAAGCTCTCAGTAGACGTTCACAAAGAAAGGAAGCTGTTGTCAGTTCCACAGCAGGACCTGAGGGAGAACAGCCCGCTTTAGTGTGGGTAAAAACCACATCCAAAATTCAGAAATGTTAGGAATCTCTATTCCAAAAGTGACCCCAAGGAAAGACCTTTAAAAATCTGGCTGCTGGTGTGTTTAGCTATACTAACTTACACACCCCATTTCTAGAAAAGGAAACCCAGAAAAAAATTGGTGCTATGTGAATTCATGCTAACCTTTATTTAACTGACAAAAGAACAAAGAAAAGATTTCCCACAATGGTACTGACCAGCTTTTAATTTTGTAAATATGAGCAAAATTAGAATTTGAGGATGCAACAATGTTTACCATTGTGTTACATAACCTTTCAACTACACTGTTTAACCATTTAGGAACTGAGGAGACTAACTGTTGCAGTTTTGCAATTGGAATTTTTGTCCCTTCTTGCTTGATACAAGCTGCTCCACAGCCCATGGTGGAGTTTGTCTGATACTTTTGTTCATGAAGCTCCATTCATTTTCGATAGGAGACAGATCTGGACTGACAGCAGACTGACACACTCCATGGAGTTACACATTATACTACAAACAGCCATGAGAAGGGTTAGACCTGTGCTTGCTTTATGTTTTTACATAAGCTTTTTATAGTCATTGGTTGAAGCATGCTGTTAGCACCATGCTGATTGGTGGGGTACACTTGTTAGCTACATTAGCCTCATAGCTCCAGTGCTAAAAGTAAGAAGCAAACTTCAAAAACCAAACATGTCTTGACTGATTGCCTCCACTTGGGGGAAAAAGTGAGTAATATTTTTTCAGTAAACTATCTGATCAATATGGACAGTTACTGTTACTGGACAATATGAACAATACTGTTAATTAGTTAGAATTACCAACCACTGCCCTACGTTTGCTCGTTGCCTGCTTAGTTTGCGCTATGATATTTGGAACATTTTCTGTATTTAAAGATCACTGCACATTATGTATCTACATCTATTACATATATTTTCGTACATGCATTGTAAATTTAGTATAGTGAGTATATACTGTTTATTGTATGTATATATTATTTATTTTGTGTATATGTTGTTAGATTTGTCTTATTTATTATATATGTCTCTCTATTCTCTAAAATCAGTTTGTCCTTGCACAGTGATGGGAGTGTTCAGGGCTACATTTCCACTCCATATTGTACTTGCATAACCGTGAGTGACCAGTAAACTGCTTGAATGTCGAATCTCTGGACTGGGTTATCCAGGGTTTTACCTGCAGTCTCTCTATCAAACGCAGAAATGCTGAGCTTCTATGTGTAAACGTGTGTTTCCGAGCCAGAATTCCGGCCAAGCTCATTTTCTTTCCTTTGCACAGTTTGGCTGTAGCTAATTTGCAGTCGGCAGCACCTTGTGCAGCAGCCACAGGCCAGCGTCTGCCTCCTCCAGCCACGGTACAGCATCCAGGATATGTTTACTGTCAGCAGGAACACTCACCAACAGATCTGCTTTGTTTTTGTTTGCAGGGGAGCGTTTTCAG
The DNA here is from genome assembly GCA_037974385.1 of Arnoldichthys spilopterus. Lineage (NCBI taxonomy): Eukaryota > Metazoa > Chordata > Actinopteri > Characiformes > Lepidarchidae > Arnoldichthys > Arnoldichthys spilopterus. The sequence continues at coordinate 2,577 of JBBPDA010166034.1, read as the reverse complement.
TGGTGCGCAGGTGTGTGAAAATCCTCTCAGGGCAAGAGTATGCTGCCAAGATCATCAACACCAAGAAGCTCTCAGCCAGGGGTGAGTCTGGACACACCTGCCCATGAAGGGTTTGATTTGTGTTTATTTATTTATTTATTTGACTATTTTTCACATTTTAGAGTAACAGGGAAGACCTCAGGAAAGCTGGAGCTTGTTAAACCCCTGTGATGTAACTATACATTGCTCTTACACACATTTCAGTTACTTAATCGCAAGTCTCTAGAAAGGCCAGGCCCAGTGGGGTCAAGTGTAATGTTTTTAAATTACATAATTCTTAAACCATAATTCAGGACAAACTGGACAGGAAATAAAGGGGGGGGACTGACAATAAATAATAATGGCTTACATTAAATAATCTTTTTAAAACTGCTAAATATCACTCACAGTATGTGATGGTTTAGGCCGGGGTGGGCAGGGCTGGTGTTCAGCGCAGTTTAGTGAACACACCTGATCCAGTTCACCTGTTCATTGCCAGGTGTGGTGTGTATGTGTTTGAGGCGTGGAACTACTGTACTATGCTGGACACCCACCCTCCAAGGCCAGAGTTGACCACCCCTGGTTTAGGCCAATAACTATAAAAGAAGGAAGACGATGGTGCTCCATTCCCTATAGACATGAAGCCAAAATTCTTCCGCCACCTTGTCACTATTGGAGCAAGACTTGTGTGGTAGAGACCAGAGTGGACATCATGGCATGCCTACTCGTTGTTGTAGACGCTGTACTTCAGTAGTCAGTTGCTTCATGTTTAAGGTCTTCTCTACACGGACGTCTGAATAGAATATTTTTTGACGTTTGTGGGGTCAGGTAACGCAGATCAAATGCCAATATTCTTCTCATTGGAGCAAATAAGATCGGCCACACAGGCTTTCAAGGACCTGCTATGGGTGGATGTGCGTTCAGATGGTGTGAGAAAAAACAAAAAAACATTGCATGCAGCTTTTACTTGCCATCAGTTTCTGACGAAATACTGATTAAAGCAAAGAAAAGATCTTCATTGCATTTACATGCCATTAGTTTATCGCTCTGGAGAACCAGAAATGTCCCATGATTCTCCAGTTGGAGGGTGAATCCAGTACAAACAGTGATGTTTATCACTACATCAGGAGGGTTTTTAACACAAACATTCACTTATCCAGGATTTGAACACACGTGTGAACTATGTCTAAGAGAGTCTATGTATATCTAGGCATGCAGTTAGCACCAGGCTAATCAGTGGGGTACGTTTGTTAGCTACATTCGACTCGTAGCTCCAGTGCTAAAAGTAAGAAGCAAATTTCAGAAACCAATCGTATCTTGGCTGATTGTTTCCACTTAGGGGAAAAGTGAGTAAATAAACCTGTGGGTCCTGTGGGTTGACCTGCTGGTTGGGTGGGCTTGATTCAGCTTATTGTAAAGTTTTGTGGGTATGCGGGCTGGTGCTGAGCAGGAAGTCAGAAAGCACATTTAAAATGTAAATGTAAGTCAGAAAGCAAAGACTACTTTCTAAATAAATTACAGACACATTGCAGGCCGTGTGACTGCAGGGCCTAAAAAACCCTGACCGGTGCGTCACTAATATGTAGCCTAGCAATGAACCACAAAGTCCACAATCCAGCATCTTCAACAGCAAAGCATCCATGAATTTCAGTCAATTTTAGATATTCTTTGCTCTGCTGTCATTTTCACTCTAACATCCCTCATAGAAGCTCCACATGGCCCAGATTTACTGCTGCTCACACTGTGTGGATGTGTCCATATAACTGGCGTTTCTTTCTTATTTTCATCACCATTAAAGTTATTCATAAAGTCTTAGATTTTAAGGTTTTGTTTGAGGCCTATTTAGGTGCTGCTATTTTGTTATACACTACCATTCAAAAGTTTTAGAACCCCCTGTTTTTCTGTTTTTTTACTGGTAATTTAAGCAGTTCAGTTACAGTGAATAACCTTAAATTGTACAAAGGTAAGTGGCTGCAATTAATAAATCCATCATAGATCACAGATTTATGTCCAAAATCTGAAACAACATGTAGATGTGAGCAGTGGAGGCCTAGTGGTTAGGACACTGCCTTTGAGACCTGAAGGTCGCCGGTTCGAGTCCCGGCCCGGGCACTACTGAGGTACCCTTGAGCAAGGTCCCGTCCCGCTACACTGCTCCCCGGGCGCTGTTGATAGCTGCCCGCTGTTCCATGTGTGATGGGTTAAATGCAGAGGTTGCATTTCATTGTGGTGCTTGAGTGTGTTCACAAAGACAAAGAGTCAATTTCATAGACAACAGTCTTTTTCCAGAGCATTAAGAGTCTGGTGAACTTACAGCTTTTCTTGCAACAATGGAAGTCAAAGAAGCCTTGAAGGTTAATGCAGACAATTCCCACAATACAAAACCCTTCTGTGTGAACGTGGGCAGAGCTGGAGCACACTGTTCCTACAGCCTCTGCTGCATCATAAGCACAGTGCTGTAGAGCAGGAAGTAGTGCTGTACATCACTATCACACTGTTCCTACAGCCTCTGCTGCATCATTAGCACAGTGCTGTAGAGCAGGAAGTAGTGCTGTATAT
>JBBPDA010166024.1:0-17877 GCA_037974385.1 Arnoldichthys spilopterus | reverse complement strand
AAAGCTGCTTTGTGACAACGTCAGTTGTAAAAAGCGCTATACAAATAAACTTGACTTGACTTGACTTGACTTGACATATGCTGGTTAGCTGTGGTACCGAGCCAAGAGTGAGAACTGAAAAGAGCTGTATTTAAGGTCTGTCATGAAGAGAGATGCAAAAGAAAAAACACTTTCACTTGAGGCTGGTTGCAAACCCTGAATGGTTGTGGAAAAGTGTGTTTTGCTGGCAGTGTGCCAGTCTGACAATACTGTCAGAAAGTATTGCTGATGGACGACAGGACAGACTATAAACTAAGCCTGCCACGATATACTAGTGATATACAAAACTAGGAAGCCCTCAACTAAAATTCAAAGTAAACCAACTCTCATGCACTCATCGACATACACACATGCACACACACACCAGGTCACACTACTGCCACACAGACAGAACAGGAGCCAAAAGAGTGCAAAAGGGAAACAGAACTTAATATTTATTTTTCTTTGAGAATATAATTTCGATTTTTTTTCTCTCCTTTTTCTTTTTGTGTAGAGATCTCAGCAGAACATGACATGAGAAACCTTGACTGATTTTTTTTTTTTTTTTTTTTATCAGTTTCTGAACATATGAGACACGCTGGCTTAGTGCTCCCAGTGGGAAGTGAAAAGTAGCTGAATTATTTGGTGATTGATCTGTTCAAACTGCTGTGTGGAGTCTGATTAGAACTCGTGTACTGCCGATAAATTCCAGGACATAAAATAAGTTCTTTATTGGAATCTTCTGTTGACAGATCGTAGTTGTGAAACTTGTGGTTTGTGCATATTAAAATAACAACAAATGTATTAGGTATACAAATAACAATGACCCCTTTAAATTCTCTCTGGAATATCTAATGGACTCAAATCCATAAACACCTTGCACTGCGGATGAGGCAGTGCATGTTCTAATTACTGCTCATGTCGCAACCGCATGCAACCTTGCAATAGTGCGCATGTGCGGACAGAGAAAGTAGGTCAATCTCTCAAAACACCAAGTGTTCATATCCCAATAAACATGTATACAGTAAATATGCACATACTCACAACTTCTAACAGAGTGCAATCTGTAACTGTGATATCTTATTACTCATGACGTTTGTACAATTTACACTTAAAACGGTAAACACCCTAGTAACTCTCTATTAACGTTGGACCACAAACTACCACAGAAGTGAATGAAACAATGAACTTACAGTTTCATCCACGCACAAATCCCACATGCTTAAACTACTGATCGCCAAACAGGTCTTTACTTAATACTGTACACTTGGAACGCTCCTTGCTGGTCCTGTGCACTACCCTCAAGCAGCACGTATGATGGAGGCCAGTGATTGGCTGCTCAGTCCCTATGGTCTTAAAGGTGCAGGGGCCTTTTTTACAGAAAGTATGAACAGAAATGAGTCTGTCCATTCTGTATTAAATGAAGTGAAAGTGACTCTTTGTCATTGTAAACACACTCAAGCACCACAACAAAATTTGACCTCTGCATTTAACCCATCACATGTGCACACATGGAGCAACGGGCAGCTACCAACAGTGCCTAGGGAGCAGTGTAGTGGGACAGTACTTTGCTCAAGGGTACCTCAGTAGTGCCCGGGCTGGGACTCGAACCTGCACCCTTCAGGTCCCAAAGGCAGTGTCTTAACCACTAGGCCACCACTGCCCACCTGCAGTCAAGGAGGGGATCCTGCCGAGGGTAACAAGATCCTGAATGAGCTTAAACAGACTGAAGAGAAGGAATTTAAGGACCTTATTAGACTGGTGGAACGGATCCTGAGGGAGGGTGAGAAATGCCTCTGAGGGGAGATTTTCTTGGGGGGGGACATTTTGGGCATTGACCTGGCTCTGGAAATCAGCTCAGATGAAGAGCTCAACCTCCCTCCAGAGGCTGCTGGCTGTGCCTTAGAAGGAACAAAGTGCAGAAGGCACAGAGGTAGGCACCATGGTAAGCCAGCAGCCGACGGATCTCCCGTGGCAGCTTCATGGCTCAATGGCACAGCTCCTGAACTCCCAGTTGTCCTAGCTCTCAAGTTGTCCAGCATGTTGCTCTGTGAACCACAGCACCTGGCAGAGATCGTGAGGATTCACCAACCCCATCCCCACGAGTTGACTCCTCAGCCTCGCAAGAAGACTCTTTAGGTCAGTGAGCCATGAGTGACAAGGGAGAGCACCACTCAGACATTGCTGCACATCATGTTGAAGAGTTCCATGCAGACGTTGCTGAAGCAGTGGGACACCACGAGGGATGGCACCAGACATCGCTTAAGCGGTTGCACGCTATTAGGGAGACCTCCACCCAGATATCATAGCACGTAGCACCAGACATTGCTGCACGTCGCTCTAGAGGGCTCTGCCTCTGCGATGCTGTATGGTGTTCCAGAGAGCTTCGCCTCCGCGGCACTGTATGGTGTTCCAGAGAGCTTCGCCTCCGCGGCACTGTATGGTGTTCCAGAGAGCTTCGCCTCCGCGGCACTGTATGGCACTCCAGAGAACTTTGCCTCGGCACCACTGCATGTCATTACAGAGAGCTCTGCCTCCACGCCACTGCAAGGTGCTCCAGAGTGCCCCACCTCCGCGCTGCTGCACAGCGCTTCAGAGAGCTCCGCCCCCATCAAGGATGCCAGAGAGCCCCCCCCCCCATGTCGAGGATGCCAAAAAATCCTGCCCCCGTGTCGAGGACACCGCCCTCACTTTACTGAAGCCACCAAGCTCCACTCTGATATCGCTGAAGCCGCCGAGCTCCGCTCAGACGATGCTGACACCACCGAGCTCCACCCAGAAGTCACTGTCGCCACAGAGCTCCGCCCAGACATTGCTGTCACCTCCGAGATCCACCAAGATGTTGCTGTCACCTCTGAGCTCCATCCAGACATCGCTGTCACCTCCGAGCTCCGCCTCTGCATCACCCAAGCCTCAGACCATGTTCCCCAAGCCTCAGACCATGTTCCCAAAGCCTCAGACTGTGTTTTCCCACCCTGGACTGTGTTTCCCAAGCCTCAGAGTCCCCTACTTGTTCCCATAGTGTTTACTGTTGTTGTGTCCCTTCCTGTGTCCCAGTCCTTAGTCTGTGTCCTGTGTCCCCCTGATTGTTAACCCTTTATCTGGTTTCTTGTGTAGGTTTTGTTTTTAGGTTTATGTCTTAGTTTTCTGTTCGTGCTCTAGTCTTGTCTGTTTGGTGTTTTTCTTGAGTCCTTGGTTAGTGTCATGTTTTTTTAGTCTATGGTCCTAGTTTTGTCTTTACTGGTTAGTTTTGTTTTGTCTTAGTTCTAGTCCCTGTTTTGTAGGTTTCTGGTTTTGTATTTTTGGTCTGTTCCTAGTTTCCTGTTCTTGGTTCCATGTTTTGGTGTTCAGTTTAGTCTTGTGTTTCTTGTCACCTTGCAGTGGCTCCTTTTGAAGGGGGTACTGTGAGGTTTTGTCTTGTCTGGTTCCTTTTTCCCTAGTCATGTGCTTTTGTCCATTTTTGTTTTGTTTACCCATTTGCTCATGTTTTACTTAGCACCGCCTTGTCTCCACCTTCGTCACCTGTCCCTCGTCCCTGTCTCCTGGTGTATCTATTTAGTCTCGTGTGTTTGTCTTTGTGCTTGTCAGTTATCTGTAGTTTTTCACTGTAGTTGTCATTGTAGTTTTCTTGGTGGCTTCTACCGTTAGACATCGCACCATTTTCCTTAGGTGTTGTTTCCCCCTATGTTTGTACTGTTTGTTTGTACTGAGTCATATTCTATTTTTCCTGTTAATGTTTTGTCATCACTCTAAGGCTTGCGTTTGCTCCCAAACATCCCAAAATCATTACAAACGAAATCTGATTTTTTAGCTCACATAGTAAACTGTGCTATGTGAGGTGTTTTTTTCTCTGAACATAAAAACAAACTAGTACAGTGTGTTATTCACATTTAACCATGTTGTATAACCTGAGTCAACATAGGGACAAAACAAAGGTCAGCTGGGATCAGCACTGTGTGTACAGACTTAAGCTTTATCAGCCCACCTCTATTGATCAAGCCAAACAGCTGATTAGGAGAATTCATTTTCTAATCAGTAGAGTATTGATTAATTCGATCCACCGCTGCCAAAGGCATATGCTGCCCTGCTGTAGGCCGTGCTTCGGAACATTCTGCGACTGTCATCACTCTGCAATGGGAAGGTCACAGCCTTGAGTCAAGTAGAGGGTCTTAACCCTTAAAACTCACAGTGGGTTTACATCATTCACATCATTATATACTCATTAACACAGCCCGTTACACAGACACACTCATTCACTACACTGAACTTCTGCTCATACAAACTGATATGAACATTTCTCCACTTATATCAGTGAAGCTCTGAGTCATAGATGATTCATATACAACTACAGTGAGATTTTATTTAACACAGCACTGTTCAAGTCTGAAATCAAGACTATCAGTGACAAAAGCAGACTATTACAATGATTTAATATTAATTATAATGATCTAATAATAGAATTAACATCCAGACTTAAATGAAACTCTAATTAAACTGAAAGTTCCAATTAAATTACTCTACATAATGAAACTTTAAAAAAAGTAACACCCAAAATCATAAAAAACAAAAGTATCTCATTTTAGTCATTGTTTAAAAACAACCTAGTACATTTGATCACCACATTTTGAATGTTAAATGTACTATAATATTAATGAAATGAATAAACAGAATAAAGTTATATTAAATTTAATATACAGAAAGAAATTCTAATAAAAACAATATATAAAATACCATAGTTTCAAATATGATATTAATCTATTACTACAAAATAGACTAAATAGATGATTAAAAGATTCGGGATTGGAGAAGTCTGCAGGTGAGACAGATGTGTTATAAGGCTTGACTGGATTGTAGAGAATAAGTATAGCTGAAGAAGATCTGGAAATGTCAGAGGGTTTGGAGTTTTTACTTTAAAACATTTGTTTGTGGGCTTTTTAAAGCGTTTAATCCACAGAACTTCTGCTAATAAGTATTAAGTAGTAATACTCAGTATTAAGGCATTTTTTGTATTTCTTACAGTGTATGAAGAAGCCTTATACCATATCATATACAGAATAACTTCAGGGAACTTAACAGGACAGAGATTTATAGCAGTTTATTTATCATTTATTTGCAAAAAAAAACATTTGGTTGTAAAATGAAAGATGTTAATGTGTTTTTTGGTGTTAATTTATCTAATAATCTGATCAGATTAAATCTTGCAGGTAAATAGGCAGATTCTTGCCCTAGAGTTATTGTGAATAGTTTATTATTTAACAGTCAAAATTTCTAAAATACTAATCGAATAGAATGAAATAGAATAGAATAGAATAGAATAGAATAGAATAGAATAGAATAGAGTAGAACAATAGAAACTGCAGTTTAAATATTTTCAATATCTGCAGTTCCGCTGGTGACATGGTGAGAGAGAGATGAGAACAGGCAGAATAAAACAGACCAGCCAGAGTCAGAGCCAGCACAGCCCCCCAAAGCCCAATCAAAGCACCAGTGACATCTGCACAAATTGTACACAGTAATGTCAGTTTCCAAGCTCTATAGAACAGAATTGAATATCTTTATTTTCGGCATACAAGTTCTCAATGCTAAAAAAAAGTAAATGGACTTCTATAAAAAGCAATGGATAGACTGAACAGTGCAGTCAGTAAAAAACAGTGCCACAGCCCAGGTGTGCAGTGCAGCATCTGAACCAGTGCTACTGTACACAGCAGTTGATCTGAAAGGGGAGTCTCATCCTGCCATTTTGCTTTCTTAGCAAAATTACTCTTTGTTGACCTGCCATCACATGTATATACATCACATAGCAGTGGATATATGTATGGCATTATATTTCAATATGTAGTATAAACATGTATGAACACTATTTGACAGTATAGAGAGTATGATCGGTTATATGACAGTGTGACAGTATGAATAGTATAGGCAGTATGAACAGGACATGACAGTATATACAGTATAACTGTATAGACAGAATGTGACAGTATATTACTGCATAAAGATTCCAGCAGTAGCAGTCCAAACCTTAAGTACAGGAAAACATTCAAACCAAACTGTACAATAATACAGAATCTTCGTAAACAGGGCTGATATGTCATGATCCCAAACCTTTAATGAGTACATGACAATTTATCATTCGCTAAAATCTTCTGATTATAAATGGCCTACTCTATTGCAGTGTATGTCGGCCCTGTTCAGCCTCAAGCCTGTTGAGTGTATTGTTTGTCATCATTTGCCGTATCTCCGAAAGCCCAGGACAGAGCAAGGCCCACGCAGGCTGAGCGAACACACCCCATTGTATGGCATCACACAGCCTGCGCTTGCAGTAATAGCTCAGTAGGCAGGGATTGATTGGAGTGTTGCGTGATGGCAAGGGCAGTAATGGGCCAGCAGAGAGGCCTACTGCCCTAACCTGTACAGAATGAAACACACACACTCCATCAGCCAGATCAATAACATGGCCTGCACTGCAGCATGACTATAAAGCACAGCTTCAGTATGCCCTTAAACTGCCCTGTGTACTGTGCACACACCCAAACAAACATCATTACAGCCAACTGTAATTCAGGCTTACAGGTGCATGCACACATACACACACACACACAGACATACATACATAAACACATTACATGAGGTTATCAAAGGAAATGTGTTATTCCTTGTGCAGTAAATACCCACTATCATTGGCACTTAAATATTACACATATATGATTGATATATGATTTTTTTTTTTGCAGCTGTAACAGCCCTGACTCTGCTGGGAGGCCTTTCCACAAGATTTTGAGTGTGTCTGTACTAACTCAGTCAAAAAAAAAACATTTGCGACATTTGTGAGACACCAATTTTGGATGTTCCAGTGCATCCCAAAGATGTTTAGTTGGTTTGAGGTCAGGGCTCTGTGCATCCCACCATGTCTTTATGTAGCTTGTTGTATTCACATAGACAGAGTCTTGCTGGAACAGAAAAGGTTCTCCAAAATGCTTCACAAAGTTAGAAGTGTATAATTGTGTAAAATGTCTAAGGTGGCCAAACCCTAAAAAACAGCACCAGCCTATTTTTCCTCCTTGACCAAATTTGACTTTTGCCATTTTGCATTCAGATGTGTAATATTGTCCTGCATCTGCCAAACCCAAACACAGTGTATATGCTGATGCTGCTTCCACAGTTAGGCTGGGACTCTGTCATAAAGTGTATGTTGTTGTGTCTGATACACACTCCCTGCATTATCCTCCTCCATCATAAGTCAGACCGCAGCTCTAGCAGTTGTGTCCAGCCTGTCATACCTCTCATACTACACCAAAGCCACTGGTCTCAAACTAGGAGACTTAGGAAAGGCTTGAGTCACCTGGGGGTACTGTAGACCAGGCCACTGATGCATTAGCAGAAGTTGATGCTGTGAACGTGAGACTCAGTCAGGGGAGACAGAGGCTGACATGTTCTGCCTGCAGTGCTAGAGATTTATAACAGAACACAAGGAGTAGTTCTCCCTGGTGAAAAGGAAAACAGCATATGTCTGAGCTTACAAGCTGATCACACAGAGAAGTCAGCCAACTTCATCAATACTGGACCACGGCCCAGTCTGGCTCTGACCCCACTGCTGTCAATCACATGGGTGAGTGTGTGGAGAATATTAAAGGCTGGATGGTCCTTCCAAAAACACCCCCTACTCAATGAATCTGCTAAGCACTTTTACAACACAAATAAATATGACTACAGAAAGTAGGAGTTCTGTGGGTGCACCCACTATTGGCATTAAAGCCAAACTATGATGCTTCGTAATATCCCCGGAAGACAAAATGATTGCATTATTTACCCCCATGCCTCCTCCTCCCCTCTACATTAACAACATTTTTACATCTCCACCCCAACCAAAAAACATTTTGTTTAAACCCAAAACAACATTACTATGTCTGCTCATTCCTGCAGATTTGCATGACACAAGTCTTGTCAATGGTTTTGATGATAAAACATGGTTTAAATGAATCTACCTATTTCTCCCATTTAAAGATCATGCATACATTTTTACTTTTATTTTATTACTCATGTTATGTTAATTTGATGAGTTTTTAGTTGTGCCTTCAGTTCTATCAACTGATGTATTATTAGAGTTAAAAATTATCAGTGACCATTGTTTTACTATTGAGAATCATTATTTAACACTTTTCTGATTCAGTCATACCCCACCTACACATCAGGACACATTCCACACTGTGTCCAGTGGTCACAAGATATGTGTATCAAACATGCGTTTCTAATTCACTGCCTCAGATTTGGTTGACGTGATGTATATGTTTCTTAACTCATAACACAGAATTCTAAAAACAAGATATTACTTTTCACATGGTCCAGTCAATATTTCTTCCTGTAATATGATGGCACTTTCTGGTGACAAATTACATTTTTGTCTCTCTGCGAGCAAGACTGAACCGATATCAACTCAGATTATAATAAGATATTTACACAAACACACATACACACACATTCCTTAAAAGCTCATTCACAATTAATTATCTTTGTCATACAAAACCCTTTAAACTACATTCTGCTGAAATATTATGTTACTTTATTATTATTGTTGTTGTTGTTGTTGTTATTATTATAATCATCATCATCATCATTATTATTATTATTATTATTATTATTATTATTATTATTATTATTATTATTATTATTATTATTATTATTATTATTATCTATTTATTTATACCCCTGCAGCAAACACGCTGCCTAAAATCAGGTGACTCTCTGGCGTACCCTGGTGGTGAGTGTGAAATTGGCCAGAATGTGCGAGTGACGGAGACCAGTTCACGCACACAAATGCACGCACACACCTAGTACCCCACACGGAGTTCGTACGTGGTCCAGTGGGGGTAGGCGTGCGTGAGGGTGGGTGTGTCCAAAATTGCCTAATGGGGGCTTCTTTTGCTGAGCACGAGCTTGTGAGTGCATAAATCCCTCGTGCATGCATGCATGTACGCACGTACAGCGTAGGACATTTAGCTGCATACTTTGTGTGAGGAAAGGAGCAGCTGCAGCCAGAAGAAGATGCTGAAGTCTCTGCGTTACCAGTTCAGGGTAAGTGACTACTCTCAGTGCTGCCTGAAGCAACTCTAAATGCGCACTCCCACACCAGATTTAATTATTGGTTTGTTTGTTTATTGGGTTGTTTGTTTATTTGATGTGACTTGGGCCCACATGACCACCTTGTTCATCTTTATTTTTTCATTATTTGTTTGTTTATAGTCTTATTCGTATACACACGTTTACACTCTGCACTTATATTTATATATTTATTTACTTCTTTCATGTTTATTGTTTTGTGTTTGTACTGTGTGTTTTCTTCTCAATTTTATTATTGCTGTTATAGCTAAATCAGGACCTGAGCATTTCAGCAACAACATATTTAATCCTTATGTATATATATATAGTAATATAGAATAAATGTAAATTAGCTATCATTTGAAATTCTGTCCGGAACATTTAAATTTTCAAAATAATAAAATACCTGTTTTAGGACAAAACAACAATTTAAAAAACGAATTTCTATAGAATGAAAATCAAATGAACAAATATACAACAATTTTTGATTTAAACAGCAAACAAGCCCACCCCCAGCCCTGCTTACACTGCTTAACAGCCCTGGCTTGCAGCTGGAAAAGATTACCCTTCCTGAGTGTTTCTCACTATCAGAGCTGCTGTTAATCAGGTTACAGCAGTTCTGATGGCAGAATCAACAGGTTTGTGTTGGTGTCGGCGATAAGCGCCCCAGTCTGAGCCTCAACCTGCTGTAATTGAAGTGTCTTAGCATTGACCTGGATGTTACAACATCCAGGTCCACAACAATTTATTGATACTCTGGGATCAATACAATCATTAGATTTGCTAAGAAGCACAATGTGGGAGCTACAGCATATGTCTGATGATTTAGGCCTCAGTAGAGGACCTCCTGGTGTGTGAAGGAGTGTTATTCTAATAACTTGTCTTTGATGTGTTATTTGGGTGGGTGCCGTAAATGGTAGTGTATATGGAGGTTGAGGGAGTTCACAGGCTCTAGGAATATCTGAGTACATGGGCTGTAAATCAGCAAGGAAGCAAGGGTTTCTGATAAAGTGGCCTAGAAGTGTGTCTTCATGCAAAATTCTGGAGGCTGTGTCACCAAGTTAAACTGGTCTGAATTCAGAGCTTAAGTCGATTTCCATAAAGTGTAAAGCAGCAGGCTGCTCCCTCCTGAAGGCATCTCAGCATTGTTCACATGTAAATTTATTTACAAGTGCATGAGAGGAAATAAACATGCTAATCCCGAGTCTAATGGAAGCGATAACAAGCCGAATAAAGTGACAATAGGACTTCAAATCAAAGTTGATGAGCAGCATTAGACGTCTGGGTGACCAACCCATGTTGATCTCGGCAGTGGTAAATGGGAAGGGGGGAGGTTCCCACACTGTTAACAGAGGGATATCAGAGAGTCTTCAGGCTTTGGTGTGAATAAACAGTGCACAGTTCATTCAGGGCTGCATGGAGTGAATTGTTCAAGGCCAAGGCTGAGCTGTTATTGAACATGATGGGATTTGCAGCCCTTTGTATTTCAGTTGCTGGTGCATAACAATACAGACGTTAGCTTTCTCACATGGACCTGTTTGGCTGGTTGCTCATTGTGTAGCAGCACGCTGAACCTGTAACTAGCTGAACACTTTAACTACCCTTCGATAATTACACAATTTTCATTGGTGGTCTCTCACTTCCCATCACACAGAATAACTGTACCCTCTTTTTCACTATCTCTCTCTTTTTCTCTCTGTCTGGTTGGGTAGGGTGGTCTTCCCTTTCCCGCATCGCTCAGCAGAACTGTCCATAACTGTCAGCTGAGTTAGCTATGTGACCCATGTGAAAGCGCCTTCACCCTCCCAGTGCAGGTGGTATTGTGTTATTGAGGAAGTCCTAGTTAGTGGGTGGAGATGACTAAATTAGAGAGAAAAAATTGGGGCAAAGTGAAGTTAACTTTTGATGGACAGCGTAAATAATTACCAGTAGCAGGAAGGCAGTGGTCTGCCTCTGGGGGTAAGAAGGGCTTGATAAAGATAACAGTCAGCTCACTGCAGCCGCACACATGTTTCTGTGCCTAAAATAGTGTGCTGGAAATGTCACTGTGTATCTCAGTTCCTCACATGAACTTTGTTGAATGAGGGTCCGCAGAAAGAGAAAGACGAGGGGTGAGGAAAGTTTTCTGGCAGCTGCTCAGCTGAATGTGTCAGTGCACGAGTACTGCCAACACAGGCATATTGAACCCTTAAATAAGTAGCACGTCTGGCTTTCTGATACATCACTGACAGCATGGCTTAGTTCCACTGTCAGTCTGTCTCCATCCCTCTATCCCTTTGTTCCCCAGTCTCCATCTGCAGTCACACACATCCACACGTTTACATGATGCTTCCTGTTAGCTGGCCAGTGCAGCATAACTGCCAGAGACTCTTATTAAAGCATGAAATATCTGTCCGGGACCCTGCTGTTTATATCAGACATCATTTTTTAACATTTTGTTGCAGGTCTCAGGCACTTGAGTTTATAACATCTTTCACCTTCATAAGATTTTGACCTGCTTTCCCAGCCTTACATAACATGGAATTTAAAAGTTCTGTTTATAGCACAGTCGGTCCAGACAAAATTTTGTGGTGCTAGTTTGTTTAGACAGAATTTTGTGGGGTTACAGTTTAGACAGAATTTTGTTGGAGATACAGACAGTTCAGACTGAATTTTGTTAGACTACAGTTGCATTTAGACTGAATTTTGTGGGGCTATCGTTGGTTCAGACTGAATTTTGTGGAGCTACAGTGAGTTTAGACTGACTTTTGTGGAGCTACAGAATCAGGCCCTGAGGAACTCACAACTCTTACAATTGATGGAAAGCCATGTTGATATGAAATTTCTTTTTTATTTTAGAAATAAAATCATGTTTTAATTCAGTGCTAAGAAAAACTGGCGAAAGCCACTTTTTTGGAGATATTTTTTTCTGTCATCAACTTCCATTTTAAGGAGTCTTGATTCAGTGTATCATGTATCTTTGCACTGTATTACTAATGCATTGTCTCTTACCCGTCATTACATTCTTTATGATTGGGTGGATTCGACATCATTATACACCCATAGACAACAGCATGGGTATAATTTTTATCTGCAGGGTAAACATCTATCTTAGTAATCTTTGTTCTAGTTCTGTAGTGATCAATGGAAGTACTATTTGATAAATTCAAGAGAGAATGTGATGAAGAAGATTTGTGCTTGTTTTTCCTGAGTCAGTGTGTTTATAAATGGCCCAACTGTGGATTTTGTATTTGTATAAGTTTATTTTGATGTGTAATTAGTTTGTATGGTGGCTATTTTGGCCAGGTTTCACTTGTTAAAGAGATTTTAATTGTAATTAGACTTCCTAGTAAAAATAAAAATAATTTTAAAAATTTGTGGCTACAGTAAGTTTAGACAATTTTTTTGGGGTGCTACCGTCATTTCAGTGAGTTGAGGCAGAATTTGGTGGGGATACATTCAGTTCAGGCAGAATTTTGTGGGGCTTCAGTCGGTTCAGGCAGAACACTTTGGAGCTACAGCAGGTTCAAACAATTATTTGGGGCGACAGTCCCATTTAGACAGAATTTTGGGGGGACTACAGTTGGTTTGTTGGGCTACAGTAACACAGACAGAATTTTGTGTGACTACAGTCAGTTCAGACAGATTTTTGTAGGACTTGTAAAACAGCTTATCTTTGGCATGCTCTAGTGTGCCTTTTTCAAACCATAGGCACTTTTGTGGGTTTATGCCTTACTGTTTGCTCACTTTACACCCAGACGGGCAATAAGTCCACGTACAAATAATGCCACTGTGTTCATTTTACACCTTCTGCTGCAGCCAGAGAAAAGCTATTTACACACTAGTCCTTGAGGACACACAAAACAATAAGTTCTGTACATGGCCTGAGTGCAGTAGCCATTAGTCTGGTATGTGTGAGGGCCTTGAAAAGCTCTTCTGTCAGTCTCTCGGGTTACAGATGTGTTATATCTGCAAAAAAAAAACTGTCTCACCAACACATAGCCAGTAAAGGATAAAGTAAGTAAGGCAAAAAGTGGAGAAGACAGGATTTTAAAGCTGTCCAAGACTTTTTTATAACACCAATTTTTAGCAGCAAAGTACAGCTTGTGAAAGTGAGATATACACTGATTAGCCATAATGTTAACACAACTGATGTGAAAGTAACTATTTGTCATTGTGAACACAACGCAAACACCACAACAAAATGTGACCTCTGCATTTAACTCATCACATGTGCAGCGGTCAACTATCAACAGTGCCTGGAGAACAGTGTAGCAGGACAGTACCTTCCTCAAGGTTTTGTTTTTTTGTTTGCTTTTTTTTCTGTTTTTTTTTTGTTTGTTATTGCTGTCTGGTGTCGACCAGAGGAGGATGGGTTCTCCTTCTGAGACTTGGTTCCTCCCGAGGTTTCTTCCTACAGCTTAGTGAGCGAGCCTTTGGCTCGGACCTGGATACTGTAAAAATGCTTTGTAACAATGTCAGTTGTAAAAAGCACTATAGAAATAATCTTGACATGACTTTATTCAAGGGTACATCAGTGGTGCCTGGGCCAGAACCTGTGCCCTCCAGTTCACAAGGGCAAGGTCCTAACCACTAGGCTGCCGCTGCCCACACCAGGTGAAGTGAATAACTATTTAGTTATTTCTTTACAATGGCCCCTGTCAGATAGTGGGTTATGTTTTGCAGCACATGAACAGTCACCTCTTGAAGTTCATGTGCTGGAAGCAGGAAAAATGGGTTAGGATTTGATTCACTTTGACACAGGCCTTATTGGGATGCCTAGATGAGTAAGAGCAGCTACAAAATGGCATGTTTTTTCAGTGTTGCAGTTGTAAGTATCTCAATTCAATTCAGTTTTATTTATGTAGCACTTTTTAAAATGGATGTTGTCACAAAGCTGCTTTACAAAATCCGGGTCCGAGTCCTCTAGAGCAAGCCAAGGTGACAGAGGCAAGGAAAAACTCCCTGAGCTAGAGGAAGAAACCTTGGGAGGAACCAGGACTCAGTAGTGAAACCCATCCCCCTCTGGCCAACACCGGATGGCAGTAAAATAAACACTTGCAAAATGGGAGACAGTCTCGGTTTATGAAGGCGGCATTAGTTCAGTCCATATGTGTTATAGCTTTGGTGTAACCAGAAATGACCCCACTGGACAGTAGATCAGAACTGAAGGGGGATGTGGGCAGCTCTTATAGTCCTAATGTAATAGATATTCTATGTCCATGAGTCCTGATTCTGTGACCTCCATCTATCAGGGAATTTTAAACGCCAGGCCAAACAAGTACGTTTTTAACCTATACTTGAAAACAGGGACTGTGTCTGAGTCCCAAAAACTAGCTGGAAGATTATTCCATAGCTGGGGGGCTTTGTATGAGAAAGCTTATCCCCCTGCTTGGAACTTGTAAATAGCGACCACCTTGTGATCTAAGAGGATGTGAAGGTTTGTAATGAGAGATAAGTTCAGTAAGGTACTCAGGAACAAGGCCATGTATGGCTTTATATGGTAATAGTATCTAAAAAGTGCTTAAGAAACAACTGGTGAATCAGCCGCGGAGTCATGGGCACCTAAGGCTCTCAGGTGAATATAAGGAGTGAAGGCTAGCCCATCTGGTCCAATCCAAACTAGAAGCTCCTGTTGCACAAAATGTTAATGCACAGTGAATCACAATCAGAGCTGTTTCTGCAGCATGAGGGGACCTACACTGTAATAGTCAGGTAATGTTAATGTTGTGGCTGATCGGTGTAGAGTGCTCCCTGAGAATAGTACATAATGTTTTACTATTTTGTTAAGTAATAAATTATTCATTATATATTTTTAATTCAGTTTTCATTCAAATCAAGTCAAGTAGGCTTTTTTTGTCATTTCAACCATATATAGTTCACACAGTACACGGTGAAACGAAACAACCTTCCCCCAGGACCATGGTGCTACATGAAACTACAGGAACACAAACACAACTAACCGCATAAAGTGCATTGTGTGCAAATATGTGCAAACATTGCAGAACAGTGCAAAGACAGACAGGTACGAACAAAGACAGTGCAACAGTGACCAGTGCAGTTATGGGACTACCAGGTGCAAGGTAGTAGGATGTGCAAAAATACAATAATCTGAATTGTAAACAATGGCACACGGGGGCAGGAAAAATGTAGCAGCATAATTTATTAATGCTGAATAATGTCATATACATCTCATCCAATCACCCTCACAGGTCAGGAAGGACAAGCCATTCCAGAATTGGTATGGAGGAAGTATTGAAGATGAGGATGAAGATGACGAAGACTTTCATGTGGTGGAGGCTGAAGAAGAGCAAATGGAAATACAGAGCCTGGATAGCACCTGCGCCACATGGGACGTCCCAGATTTGCTGGGATTGGAAGACATTGATTTCAGTTTGCTGGGCGAACTGAAACTGTCAGAGGAAAGCAAACTCCTCAGCCTCAGTCAGATACAGCAGGTATGGAAAAAAGGACGTCCAGCATTAGGCACATTAGCACCATAAGAACCTTTTGAGAAACTGAAAAATTGTTTTATTGTTCTGGGGAGCATTGGAAATTTTAACCATAATTCCACTGGAGTAAACAGAGTGGATTTTAGTTCCTATGCTGTAGGAAACATTTAGCTCCTACCCTGGACCCCCCAACATTTTTCTGGACCAAGAGCTATTGGGGACCAAGAACCTGCCATACCAAACATTACTGCTACAATGGTGTGCATACTGACAGAACAGTTAAGAAAGAACAACTAGCAATTAGCTTTAAAATATGGATTGGCCAATGCAAAAAAGGATTGCTTGGCTCCTATGAACTTATTCAGGAAGTGTGTGGTTTTCATTCTGGATAGTTCCAGAGTTCACCAGAAGAATGCACAACCATAGCACGTAAATGCAAATAGCAGAACTCTTTAGCTCCTTAAAGTGTCGGGATGGTACCTTGCTCAAGGGTACCTCAGTAGCACCCGTCCTGGGACTCGAACCTCCGACCTTCCGGAACCCTAATGAAAATATGCCTTGAGCTTTGGAGAATTTAGTTCCCCAGATTGCTCCAGAACCTTGCACTAATGCACTAATAGTACCAGAACAATGGGGTTGATATAGTAGTAGTTCCAGAACCATGCAGTTCCTCAAAAGGTTCCGAAACATCAGTGGAAATGCACTAATAGTTATAGAACCCTTTAGAACCTTAAAGACTCCAAAACCTTGGTGGAAATATTGTAAAAGGTCCAGAACCCTTTAATTCTTCAAAAGGGTCCAGACCCTTGGTGAAAATGCATTATACATTCCTGAACCATGTAGTTCCTCAAAAGGTTTTAGAAACTGGGTGGAAATGCACAAATAATTTGAGAACCTTTTGATTGCTCCAAAAATCTTCAAAAAGTTCTGCAACCTTCAGTTTTATTTCTAGGACAACGTAAGATTTTTTAAAAATCTTTTCTGGAAAAATGACATTATTTAATAATTCTGAATTGACTGTACACTGAAAAAAATCAGCCTTGAATTACCTGATTCAAATGTGTACATTAGTCCCACATGACTGCAATATATCTGGAACGATTGAGGCTCTTGGCAGCAAGTGCAGGCAGGACTTGAGTCAAATGAGATTTATTTAAACAAAACACAAACTAAACTAGCACATAATAACACAGCTGACAGGGCAAGTGAAGACACACAAGACGCAACTGTGAGGCGGGGCTAGGGCGTGGTAACAACACAACACGAGCACATGGCAAAACACACGAACAGGGGGACACAGACGTCACACATGTTACAATATCACACCAATGTAACATTATTCTAAAAGAGAGTAAATGAAAGGCAGTAATTGGTTTGGTGTAACATACTGAATTAAAGTGGAACCAATGTACACATTTAAATAAAATAACTTAAAGCATATTTAGTGTACTTCCTCTAGACTGAAACTGAGTGATCTCATATTTCTTTCTTTATATTGAAGTCACTAAAGTCTCTCAAGTACAGCATTGCAGATTTGCACTTTATTTGATAGTCACAGTCACAGAGGTATAATATGTGCTTGTTTTTGTTTTCAGCTCTCTCAGCACCTCCCAGATATGCTGAGTGTATGTGATTGGATGCTGATCTATCAGAGCCAAACCCACGGCAGCAGTCTGAGAACACTGTACAGGGCAGCCCAACAGCTGGACCACTGCATGGTCCTGATAATCCGAGACACCTATGGCCAGGTAAGCCTGCCAACAGCTGCTAAATATTCTGCTTGTCATGACCGGATCTGGATATACTGTTCAGTAATCAGTTCTAAAGTGATTACATGATGTACACATCATAAAAAATTAAATAATCTTATAGGCAACAAGAGAAACCAGCATATCAGTCATAATACATGTTAATATGTACTCTCTTTCAAGGTAACACAGAAATATACATGCAGACCAAACACTTACAGAAACAGGAACACAAAGGCTCCAGACACTCATACAAGTTAAAGGGGAGAGGGGGTTTGGAGAGGAAATAAAATGGCTATATTTGTGTTGGAGATGTGACATCTGGGTCCATTCACCCCCACTGTAAAGAAATCCCAGTCTGAACCATTTCACTCCAAATACACTCTGGAGGACTCTGTTTACACTGAATTATGGGGGGATTTTGGAACATCTTTGGAACTTCCCTTTAATGAGGCACAGACCAAGCCAGTGCACAAGAGGACCAATGAGAAGAGCTAATGAGGAGTAACTTCAAGATAAGAAACACTTTAATGATCCCTAAAGCACTTAAATTGCTTTAGTTGTTCAGATTTATATATATATATATA
>JBBPDA010165999.1:0-13103 GCA_037974385.1 Arnoldichthys spilopterus | reverse complement strand
GCTGGAGCAGACTTGTGGGTGTGGTTTAGGACACAGTATGACTTACTGGAGCTATAAACATCCAGCTCTTCATGAAGCTGGAGCAGACTTGTGGGTGTGGTTTAGGACACTGTATGACTTACTGAAGCTATAAACATCCAGCTCTTCATGAAGCTGGAGCAGACTTGTGGGTGTGGTTTAGGACACAGTATGACTTACTGGAGCTATAAACATCCAGCTCTTCATGAAGGTGGAGCAGACTTTTGGGTGTGGTTTAGAACACAGTCTGACTTACTGTGAGCTGTAAACATCCAGTTGTACATGAAGGTGAAGCAAATTTGTGGGTGTGGTTTATGACACAGTACGACTTCTTCATACATATACATCAGTCTGTGCTGTTTCCTCTCTTAGCGTGAAGGTGACGCCCCCCACTCCAAGCCCCTCCCCTGAAACCGACATAGAGGAGGACGATATGGAGGAGGAAGAGGAGGCTGTAGAAGAGGAGGAGGAAGAAGAAGAAGAAGCCAATGAAGAGGAGCAGGCTGAGGCGGAGGAGGAGGAGGAGGATGAAGAGGATGAAGAGGATGAAGAGGCAGCAGCTGCAGCAGCGGTGAAGGACCCAGAGGAATACGAATATTCCATTGACTCTGGAACTTATCAGGCGTCGGACTACCTGGATAACTTCTACTACGAGAAATCTAGAAAAGCCCAGACACAACAGCCTCAAACCCGCGGGGACAGCTGTGAGTCACCCACTGCACTATGAACACAGAGCACCAGTCAATAAGGACAAAATAATTTTCATACAGTATCATAGTACACACACCACTCAGCCATAACATTTGCACCACCTGCCTAACACTAAGTGTGTCCCTCCTGCTGCTGAAGTCAGCATCACTTTTTACACCACAGTAGCTCTGCTGTGGGACCAGACCAGACAGGCTAGCCTTTATTCCCCACATGCAGCAGTGATCCTTGGGGGTCCATGGCCCTGTCACTGATTTACCAGTTCTCTTTCCTTGGATCACTTTTGGTAGGTACTAACTACTGCACACCTGGAACACTCCACAAGATACGTAGGCTTCTGCTTCCAGCATATCGACTTTAAGAACTGACTGTTCACCTGCTGCCTAATATATCCCATAACCTTGACACGTGCCATTGTGATGAAATAACTAGAGAGTCAATGTTACTCACATCAACTGTCAGTGGTGTTAATATTATGGCTAATTGTTGGATAAGGCACATTAAGACCAAACATTTTTAGAGGCTCATTGAAAGGATCTATCCACAGTGTTTCTCCTCTGAGAGCTACACACCTTTAGGGGAGATTTTTCTTCAGGTAGGTGGTGCTGAAGTGATGTAAGGCTGCCGATGGCTGGTATAGCAACCGCATAAGAGAAGATGGAGCTCTAAAACAAGTAAACAACACGCTGTATTTCATATATCGGCTCAATAAAGCCTGGACTTCACTGTTCGTCCATCTGTCTGTGTTTTTACCCAGTTTTCTACAGCTAAGAGCTGTTGTTTACATGCAGAAGGCTTCATATAGTTTGGTCGGAGACTGCAGTCTCTGCACAATTTGGTCTTGATAAGTCTTTAGACAACCATGTTTGCAAATAAGACATGTGAGTGCAAAGAACCTTAAAAGTTCTCCATATAATGTGAAAGTTCCAAGAAGAACCTTTAAAATAATAAAGAACCTTTATACTATGGGAATGTTTTTAAGAATTTAAAAGAAAGAGCCTTTTAAGAACCTTTACGCTACTTTTAGAAGGCTAAAGGACCTTAAAGAACCCATCTCTGTTTCACATTTTAGTTCTTTGTTTTTTAGTTTTGCATTTATAAGTTTATAGCTTTTTTAACATATGAAATATCGAACATCCAATTAAATCCTGACATCAGAGAGACATGTATCAGTGCACACCTGAGTCCAAACACATTTTCTTTTCCATTTTTTAGATAAAACTCAATGCAGCAGAAAGTGTTCAACTCTAATGATGGATGGTGCATTAGCAGATCCTCAGTCTCAACTGCATCTAAAACTCAATAATGCTGAAACTGCTTACACTGTATCTGTATCGACTTCCCATGTTCACTGAGTAATCCTGGTTCTCTCTCTCTCTCTCTCTCTCTTTCTCTCTCTATGTCTCTCCCTGTCTCTCTGTCTCTATCTCTCTCTCTCTTTCTCTCTCTCTCTCACTCTCTCTTTCTCTCTCTATGTCTCTCCCTGTCTCTCTGTCTCTGTCTCTATCTCTCTCTCTCTTTCTCTCTCTCTCTCGCTCTCTCTTTCTCTCTCTATGTCTCTCCCTGTCTCTCTCTTTCTCTCTCTGTCTCTCTCTCTCTCTCTTTCTCTCTCTCTCTCTCTCTCTCTCTCTCTTTCTCTCTCTATGTCTCTCCCTGTCTCTCTCTGTCTCTGTCTCTGTCTCTCTCTCTCTCTCTCTCGCTCTCTCTCTCTCTCTCTTTCCCTCTCTCTCTGTCTCTCTCTCTCTCTCTCTCCCTTTCTCTCCCGATGTAAGTGCCCACCCCTCGTCCTACGGACGGAGTGGACGTTTATTTCGAAATGCCCAGTGAAGACAGTGAACATGCCAACTTCCTCCGCGCCAAGATGGACCTAGAGGAGCGACGGATGAAGCGCATTAACGAGGTGAAGAACTTACTGTAGTTTACAGTAATGCAAATCTCTGACCTTAAGTGCTGTTTGGATATGATTCTTTAGAAAATAATTATTTAAAAACTTAAATTTCGCAATATTCTTTATTTTAATACGATTTTTTTTTCTGGAGGAACAAATTACACATTAGTGAAATGTACACACTCATTTCCAGAGATTTCTTATAAAGTGCAATAAAAACATGGATGTGTGACTTGTTAACTCTCTTTTTATTTCATTCTGCTGCAGGCATAAAATTCTAAATTTGTTTATATTGTTAACATATTTTTAAGCTGTTCAGTGAAAACATTGTCTTTGAACTGTTATCAGTTTAATCAAATTTAATACATCACACATTTTTGTTTTCATTGCAATCCCAGCGTTTCCAGAAACGTCCCACATTTTATTTTGGTTTTACAGTTAAAAACAGACTTAAATCTGTCTGTAAAAAAAGTATATAATTTATATAATTTATAAGTATAAAATTTATTTAGTGTATAATTTATTCAGTCATTTCAAAACTGATGTTGAATCGACATCATCGTGATGTATTTATGCATTTTTACAGTAATGCATTTCTCATAAAAGAAAAAGAAATAATGTGTGTGTGTGTGTGTGTGTATCAGATCATGAAGGAGTGGGCAGAGGCAGATAACCAGTCCAAGAACCTTCCCAAATCTGACCGCCAGGCGCTGAATGAGGTAAAACCCATAACCACAGTATTATACTCAACTGGAAACACAGGCAAGCTTCAGGTGTAGATCAGCACACATGATTTATACCAAGAGTCACATTAAATTATTTATTGCTATAAACAGCGTCTACTGTACATTATTCAGTTGCTACTGCGAATTTTTCAGTAAATACAATAAATTATTCACAACCATGAAGATAAGATAAGAAATTTTTATTGTCATTGTATCAGGATACAGCAAAATTTGTTTGGTATCTCTCAGGTACCAGCAGCAGAAGAAAGTATACTTAAAAGAAAAATAGAAAAATGAGAAAAATAGAAAAATAATGATATAAAAGTGCAAAGTACAATATACTACATTATTCAGTATTGAAGTGAGGTAGGTGAGGTGAGGTACAGAGATAAAAAAATATGAATTATAGAATATAATATGAATATGAAATATGAAGTGTTCAGTAAGTAATATACTTTATAAAGTAAATGCTATAAATGATACAGTATCTACTATAAATTATGACTAAAATTACTAAAAATATTCACTATTATAAAGTAGTTATTATCAATTATTCAGTTCTTCTGTATATACAATACATTGTTCAGTAACTAATAGAAATTATTTAATAACGACTATAACATATTTTCTAACTGTTATAACGTACTCAGGACCTACTATAAATTATTTAGTAACTACTATAAAATATTGAATAACTGCTGTAAAATATTAATTAGCTGCTGTAAAATATTTAGTAACTCCTATAAAGTATCCAGGACTTACTATAAATTATGTAGTAACTACTATAAAATATTCAGTAAATAAGTACTATGAGAAATCTGTATGTTATTTGATATTGATTAGGCCAAGTAATTTGGGGGGTGAGGTTCATGTGATTGGCTGTAGCCAGTTGGACTATTACAGCCTTGACAAGTGTTTACTGAAACATACCTTCCTTGTTACCTTTCTTCATTTGGCCTGATCTGTGTATGTGGATTCATAAGCTAATCAGCTCTGATCAGGCAAAACCAAGCAATTGGACATAGCCAGTTTAAGGTTTCAGATGGATCCAGGATACACAGTTTTACAGTATCACCTCTATCTGATATCAGTAGTGATGACCCTGGCTGTGATAAGATGCACTCTTCTGTCTATAACTGAGACTGAGGTGTTCTTCATAAGTCTCTCTCTCTCTCTCTCTCTCTCTCTCGCTGTCTCACTCACTCTCTCTCTCGCTCTCTCTCAGCATTTTCAGACAGTGCTGCAGACTCTGGAGGAGCAGGTGGCCGGTGAGAGGCAGCGGTTGGTGGAGACTCACCTGGCTCGTGTTGTGGCCACTCTGAATAACAACCGCAGACTGGCCCTGGAAAGTTACCTCAGCGCAGTACAGAGTGACCCCCCACAGGTACCACACACACTTACACACACACACACACACACAACATGCCAAATTAATAATAAATAAACATATGCAAAAAATGAATAAATTAGTGTAATAGAAGCCCAAATAAAAAAATAGTTAAATAAAAAAAATAGTTAAATCATATATATAAATAAAGTATGCAATGAAATGTGTAGAATGACAATGACTGACCAGCCTGATTTCTCCCTCTCTCTCGCTCTGCCACACACAGCCAGAGCGCGTGTTGCAGGCCCTGAAGCGTTACCTGGCTGCAGAGCAGAAGGACCGGAGACACACACTGCGTCACTATCAGCACATTGAGTCCGCTGACCCTCAGAAGGCTGAACAAATGAAGTTCCAGGTGAAATTCCACTTTCCACCCTTCACCTGTCATCATCCTGTCCATTTGCCCTTCAGTGCATTTCACTGAAAACACAGACCACATGCAGCTCTCAGGTCTCAGCTACCCTAAACGCTTGATTCAGACTCTCACCACAGACTCATACTCTTACCCTAGACACTTGGTTTGGACTCTCACTGCATAGACTCAGCTAGTACTCTTACCCTAGATGCTTGATTCAGACTCTCACTGCAGATTAGTACTGTTACCCTAGACACTTGGTTTGGACTCTCACTGCATAGACTCAGCTTGTACTCTTACCCCAGATGCTCGATTTAGACTCTTTCTGCAGATTAGTACTCTTACTCTGCCCGCTTGGTTCGGACTCTCACTACAGACTCAAATAGTACTATTACTCCAGACACTCGACTCAGACTCTCACTGCAGGGAGTCCGCTAGTACTCTTACCCTAGACATTTGATTCGGACTCTCACCCCAGAGACTCAACTTAGACTCAGACTTCAAAGACTTTAGATTGTGTTCACACTCACACCCCAGAGACTCAAAACTCGACTCAGACTCACCCCAGAGACCTAAGACTTAGCTCAGTCTTCCTCAGGGACACGAGACTCAGCTTAGACTCACACCTCAGAAACTTGGGATTAATATCTCAGGGACTTGAGACTCGACTTGGATTCGAGCCACAGACACACAATATGTGACTCATACTCAGCACAGAGACTTGAGACACTTCACAGGAACTCGTGACGAGACTTCCCTCAAACTGTCACCCAGAGGCACAAGCCTTGACAACTGACTCAGATTCACACCCACAGACTCATGACGTGACTTAAACATTGGCAAACAAGCTTGTGAGCGTCTCTCCAGTGCAACACTGCTGGTCCGCTGTGCAATAGAAAGATCTTCTTGGTGAATCCTGAGTAATGCCGAGGGCTCTGTGTGTTTGCAGGTGTACACTCACCTTCATGTGATCGAGGAGAGGATGAACCAGAGTTTGGCTCTGCTGTATAAAGTCCCCGCTTTGGCTGAGGAGCTGCACGACGAGATCCGTACGGTCCACCTCTCCTTCTCGTTAATATGCACTGTCAACCATTGCTTCAGACATTCACAACTAGCCTGGACTTGTGCACTTCTTTACTCACTTATGCACTGTATCACACACTGTTGCCTAAACATGCACAACAGCGGCTGCAAAGAAGGCTAAATATTACTTCTTCCTTTTTTGGAAAAAGAGAAACACCTTAATGACGGTAACATTAGGACTAAAGGATAAAGCAAAGCCTCATGCAGTGAACACTGAGAGAAAGAGAGAGAGAGAGAGAGAGAGAGAGAGAGAGAGAGAGAGAGAGAGAGAGAGAGAGAGTGTGAGAGAGTGAGAGTGAGAGAATGAGAGAGAGAGAGAGAGAGAGAGTGAGAGAGAGAGAGATAGAGTGAGAGAGAGAGTGAGTGTGAGAGAGAGGGTGTGAGAGAGAATGAGAGAGTGAGTGTGTGTGAGAGAGAGAGTAAAAGAGAGAGAGAGAGAGAGTGAGAGAGAGAATGAGAGAGGGATAGAGAGAGTGAAAGAGAGAGAGGGAGAGAGAGAGAGTAAGAGAGAGAGAGAGAGAGAGTGTGAGAGAGAGAGAAAGAAAGAGAGAGATAGAGTGAGAGAGTGTGTGTGAGAGAGAGAGAGAGAGAGAGTGAGAGAGAGAATGAGAGAGAGAGAGAGAGAGAGGGATAGAGAGAGTGAAAGAGAGAGAGTGAGAGAGAGAGTAAGAGAGAGAGAGAGAGAGAGAGTGTGAGAGAGAGAGAGAAAGAAAGAGAGAGAGATAGAGTGAGAGAGTGTGTGTGAGAGAGAGAGAGAGAGTGATTGTGAACACACCACAGCGCAGCACACAGTGCACCACAACCAAACGTGCCCTCTGCATTTAACCCATCCGTGTAGGAGCAGTGGGCAGCTGTCGTGGGCAGCGCCCGGGGAGCAGTGTTTGGGGACGGTACCTTGTTCACTGAAACCTCAGTGGTGCTTGTAGTGGTCTGGGATTTGAACTCTCTCTCTCTCGCTCTTTCTCTGTAGAGGAGCTGTTGCGGACAGAGAGAGGTGATATCAGTGAGCTGATGACCACCTCGTTCTCTGAGACCCGCACCACAGAGGAACTGCTGCCTGCTGAGAGTGAGGAAGAGAAGGATGATGAAGAGGAAGAGGAGAGGGCATTCCAGAACCGGCCCTACCCGCCCCGCATAGGTACGACATCTCGCACACACAGACTGGGCGGTAGTTGTGGCTGGGCATATCAGTACTCGGACGGTGCAGACTGATTTTGGCCACCAGGTGGCGCAGAATTCACTCTTATAACATGAATGAAGCTACAGAATCTCAGTTTTTTAGACTTTTTTTTTTTCACATTTCACACTTTTGTTCCTAACAACAGCCTGACATGTTTCACAGGAGCATTTTCTATGTTAATCATTTTTTGGATTTATGCCAGATTTTGGGCTAAAAAATGTCAGTGTTTTATTACAAGATGTGTAGAATCCTTGCTCCCAAGTTATTCTTCACAGCGATATGAGATCTCATTTGCATATGTACATAAATGTAATTTTTTAACAAAACTTACAATACAAACTTTTGAGGGAATATGAGTAATCAGCTGGTGAAGCTGTGATATTGTTTCATCGCAAATTGATCTGCATTGTCTCATCTTAAGGTTCTTTAAGCGATTAAGTATTCATTATTTAGGTTATAAAATCATTTCTCTTGTTCCATAAACTTCTCATTTCGCAAAGATGTGAGGTTTTATTTACGGCAGTGACCAAATGCTTCATCTACGACCAAAAATTCACTAAGAACAATGACTGACTCTGTGTTTTGAGTCAGACGCTCCTTTCTCAGGTGAAGCTCACTTCCTGTGTCTTTAATTCTCATGTGACATTCGTCCTTCAGACACGAGCTGCGCAGTCACTAGTTTTCTTTCTCTTTATCTGCTTTTCCCTTCTTTTCTTTCTCTACCTTTATCCGCTCTCTCTCCGTTTACCTTCCTCAAAGAAGACCCTCAGCCAAGCAATAAGAAAGGTAAGACTCGTCTCCTGGTGCTGTGTCTGTGTACTAAAAGCTCCTGCTCCAAATGTCACGTTCGTTACCGTGTTTTTCTCTGCCCGCAGTGTCTGCTGTAGACGAGTACGATTACACCACGTCCGAGAGAGGTCCCACCTACGAATACGAGGAGAAGGTAAATGCTCATCACCAGCTAAAACCCTAGAGGTCATCTTTAGGTGTAGGGCTGAGGTCGAAGGTGAAGTTGGGTTAGAAACTGTGGTAAGGTTCAAGTTGTCATATACAGGTAACAATGAAACGACCAGCAATGGCATTCTTGGACTCTGAGCCTCCTCAAAATTATGCAGTAACACAAATAATATTAACAAAGTAATAAAAGTAGAATAAAATATTTAAAAAAGTGAAAATAATTGAAGAAAAATTTAAATAACTATTATAATATAATGAAGGAAGTATAAAAAATGAGGTAGAGATAATGGGTTAGTAGATGAAGGTTTAGGGAAAGTTTAGGTGAATTAAGCCACTTTCACACATGCCCTGGAGGCCAGAACGTAAACCTGGGGGAGGTGTATGTGTCTGTTGGAGGTGTCAAAATATCCCAGTACTAAACAATTCTGAAATCATGAAAACACATAAGATAATACAGTTAAATCCTGTGTCAGTAACTATATGGTTCTCATTGCAACAGTAGGTGGTGCTATTGCTCCTTAAAGTTTCCAGTGTGGATACAGACAGTGAGCGTCTCACTCTTACCCTGAGAGATTCCACAGTGTTTATGATATTCAGTTATTTTATTACACTTTTCTATCACATGTATGTGAAACTCTTCTAAAACGGCTGAAATGTTCATTATCCCAACACTGGCTCCTCCACTGCTGCTGCTGTGGGTCATGTGACAGGTTTGTTCTACAGCTGCAGGAGAAACAGCACTTCTGTGTTTTTTCGCTGCAAGTGTGACACTCTCGAGTGTATGTGCGTGTTCCGCTGTGTGTGTGTGGTGTATTTAAAGCAATGTAAATGAAAAGCGCTGAGTGTAAAGATAATTGTGTATCTGCTTTAAAGTTCAATCTACACCTTTAATTGTTCCTTCGAGAGCTAGAACCCATTGCTTGATTGTTTCCTCTGTCTTGGAAGTCGCTTTGGATAAAAGCGTCAACCAAATGAGTGAAATGTAAATGTAAATGTAAATGTTAGAACATTTACTGTTTAACACACGGGGGAGGAGTCGGTGATACACACATACGTAATATCACCATAATATCGTTATACTCAGTTCTTTTGCCTGCAATAACTGTGTTGAAAAAATCTGATATTGCAACAAACCTAGTGTATCTTTGCTATTGGCAAAAACCTTGTATCTCCAAAATGACGGCTTTACAGGAAAACTTAACTTACACTTCAGGTTAATGTACAATGTGCTTTTTGTAAATTCTGCTCATTGTGGAATTTTGACACAATGCAAATATCAGCTGGTGTTTTTAAATTTAGTAAAAAAAAATTTAAAACATGAAAAAAATGGTTTTCGTTTGACGGCAAAGACATTTACATTTTCATTGATTTGTGTGGCTCAAGCGTTTATCCAAAGCGACACTGAAGTGAGAGCTACACAGAGTCCAACACTTTCCTCTTAATCATAAAACACAGATGGCAAGAGCTACAGTAAGAACAGTGGAACATCACTATCTGGAACGTTCTCTATGCCGTTATCAGGCGGCAATAGTTGGTATGTGGCCGATGGGCTTATGTGTTGAGGTGGATGCGGAACAGTTGAGTCTTGAGAGGCTTCTGGAATACAGAGAGAGACTCTGCAGGTCTAATGCAGACGAATGCAGGTGTGTGTAAGAGTCTTTAAGACATCACACAGACTTTACCCTCCCACCCCCCACAGGACGATGTCCATGTCGCACCCAGATGTTTATAGAGCAGGTCATGTTCCAGAGAACTCAGGGTGAGCGATGCTGGGTGCAGGAGAAGGAGAGGTGCCTAACTGGAGAGATGATGAAATTAGGGAGCTGTCAGAACAGGCATGGAATGGTGAGAGACTCGTATATGACCACATCAGGAACCGGCTACGTGAGCGCGGTGTAAACTAAACTAAAAGCACCCCTGCATGTTCTACCCACGTGGAGCAGTAAGCACACACACCCAGAGCAGTAGATTGAGACACAGCCGTGGCAGCTGGGGAGAATTTGGGGCCTAGATGCCTTGATCAAGGGCACTTCAGCCGTGGGTGTCTGCTGGTTCAGGGATTCGAACCAACAACCCTTTTAGACCCTCATGGCCTATATTTTGCTGAAGTGTAATCCAACACTTGATTTAGGGAATGTTCTGTAATGTTGCACTTATTTAGGATAAGATAAGATAAGAGAACCTTTATTAGTCCCACAAGTGGGAAATTTGCATAATTACAGCAGTACAAAAGATAAGAGCAGTATTTCGAGTGTGATATGAACTTTTACCACTAGAGGACACCATTGGCTTATTGTTATTTGGAGGTAGGAGCAGCAGAAACTCAGCAGAAGAACTGCAGTCGTTTGCAAAAGTCTGAAGTGTTTTTCTGCAAATTTTATTGATCATTTTCTGTCTGATGATATTAACAAATTGAAAATAAATTATAAAATGTTGTATTTGATTTTTGTTTTTTTTAAATGGTAAAATCAGCCATTGAAAGGTATTTGTGTATTTAAGTCTGCAGAAGTGTCTCTGTAGAGAACCTAACCTACACTCTGAAAAATAGAACACGTGGGATGTAAACGGCTATATGGCTATACGTTAGGATTCATTTGGCCTTTGGGGAAAAATATTTAAGTTTTATATCCAAAGTGGTGGAATATGTAGAAAAGTGAAGTTGAATAAATTGAACACTTTCAATAATAATAATAATAATAATAATAATAATAATAATATGGTCATTATTTATTTATTGATTTTTTTTTATTTATGAAAAAAATGCACATTTTAATTTTATATCTAAAATGGCAAACATTATAGAAATGTGAATATATTGATCTTAAAATTTAAAAAACTGCTAATTTTCAGTTTTAATAATAATAATAATAATAATAATAATAATAATAATAATAATAATAATCATTATTATTATTATTATGATAATTATTTCGTTTTCTCTTCAGATCAACATGTCAACACCCCCTAATTATTTATTCTGTCTTTTGAAAATATTGTGCCAAACTATATCTTTATATCTAAAAGTACAGAAATTGTAGAATTGTGAATTTGTAAAATTCATCTTTCACCATCATTATTATTATTATTATTATTATTATTATTATTATTATTATGTTTATTATATTTGCCTTCTCTCTCTTTCTTTCTCCCTCTCTCTCTCTCTTCAGATCAACACGTCAGTGGAGCTGAAACAAGTGGTCTACAAGTCTTCAGGAATCCAGAGAGACGAGTTGGTGAGTGCGTGTAACCTGATAGCACTATTACTTTAGCAGATGCTCCCCCAGCGTGGAGAGGAAGCAGATCAGCTCTCAGAAACACACGCGTGATCAGAGGAGCCGAGCAAGGTCTCAAACATCCAATCATCCCTCCATCCTTCTGTTCACTCCCTTCATCTCTCTCCTCAGCAGCCGGACGTTCTGGAGACGTTCAACCGTGGTGCGATGGTGGGGCTGCTGGTGGTTGCCGTGGCCATCGCTATGGTAATGGTTATCAGTTTGCTGTTGGTCCGTCGCAAACCGTACGGGACCATCAGCCACGGCATCGTAGAGGTGAGAAAGAGCACACTACCTGAACCACTGTCCTAAAGCTCAGTTTCCAGAATGATCCTCAGAAAATAAAGATTTTACAGTATCGGAGCATAGATTTTTTACATTTAAATGAAACTTTGTTTTTATTTTTTTAAATGTATTTTTTTTTATTTAGTGTGTTTTGTAATTAAGTATAAAAATAAAACACATTTACATTTATTCATTTGGCTGAGGCTTTTATCCAAAGCCACTTCCAGGACAGAGGTAACAATCAAGCGTTCGCATTGCATAGAGTAACACTGAGGTGGTGCCACAAGAAGAGCAACGCATTTCTCGTAGTTGTAAAATAAATAATAGACACAACTGCTGTAATACATACATACGCCAAGTGCTTACAGTAACTACAGACAGCAACTACTGCAATAAATACATACGCCAAGTTCTTATACTACTACAGAGAGCAACTTCAATAAATACATACATATGCCAAGTGCTTATACTAACTACAGAGAACTGCTACAACAATGGACACATGTGCCAGGTGCTTACAAAAAACTACTACAATATAACAATTGACAAGTGCTATAGTAAAAACTACAGTAAAGTGGAACACTATTTTCTGGATGACATCTGGTCAGTATTACGCACATTAAAAATGCACAGATAAGCAAATAAATGGAAGTCATGCACTAAAACTAAAAATATCAGATTTATATGTGTTTAGTGTAAAGGATGTGTTAAATTATTTTTTTACAATGCACTCTGACTGTGAGTGTTTATGCAAATGTTATGACTAATGATTAATGAAATTCCTGTCAGGAAGGTGATGATCAGATGTTGAGGCAGATAAACTACATGTATGAACGTGTCCACAGTTCCCGTCAGATGAGTCACAGTTACAACAGAATACAGCTCATTATCATTGAGCACATGGGCTCAGCATAGCTGCACATGATGCATCTTAACACTAGATGGTGCAGAGCAGACTCTGCAGCATGACTGCACCACTGCAGCTCCACACCACAGTCCTGTCGCTGCCCAGACTTTCTGGTTCTGCCAGTGTTCTGTCACTCATTTTATGGTAAAATCCTGTAAAGATTGATTATTATAAAGAACACTGAACTGATATACATCTCTCTCTCTCTCTCTCTCTCTCTCTCTCTCTCTCTCGCTCTCCTTTCACTCTTTCTCCTTTCTTTCTCTCTCTCTCTTTCTCTCCTTCCCTCTCTCTCTCTCTCTCTCTCTGTCACTCTCTCTCCTCTCTCTCTCTCTCTC
>JBBPDA010165936.1:1331-17882 GCA_037974385.1 Arnoldichthys spilopterus | reverse complement strand
TGTGTGTGTGTGTGTGTGTGTGTGTGTATGTGTGTGTGTGTGTGTGTGTGTGTGTGTGTGTGTGTTTGTGTGTGTGTTCAATTCAACAGACTGTGACACAGCCACGTTGGCTCTTCATGCTCTGTTGTCTCTTAATTAGAAAACCTACATCCTCAGCAATTTTGAGAAAGTGTATTTAGTTTGTGTGTGTGCATGTGTGTGTTATGCAAATTAAAATGAAGAGTTGTTCTATCATGAACTGTTCTCCTGATAGTGTTTGGGTCTCTAGTATTTAATCTTTATAATAGAAAACATCTCACTGTGTAGTGGGTGTCGTAATGTGTTTTTGATCTTGTCAGTACAAATATCAGTTTACAAGACTGAGCTTTCTTTAGTTCACTCACATGAATACTTGAAAAAACACGTTTTCAAGTCAGCTGCTCTTCATTTTGGATGACTGTTTTGTGCTGAATGGTCAATAGAAATATTTCAACATTAACGTACATTACATGTGTAAGGTTTTACAAACATTATGGAGATTAAAATGGATGAGTGCGCACATACTCATTGCCTGAGATATCTGTGTCTGGTTTTTGTGTGCAGGTGTGTTCGTCTTGCCACACAGTAAGAGGGGTGTTTGATAATTGGTGTAGAACTATAATGAATGTATTAACTGGCACCATTTAAATCGTTGTGTTTCTGTCACATTTCTGATTACTAAGTAAAACTTAATGACATTTATCTAACCAGCTGCAATAACTAGCAGACGGAAAGCCAGTCACTCACCTCACACGTTTCGAGCTTGTTTGCGATGCTGATGGGGAGCCTTTATCACCACATCCTTCATGCTTCAAAAACACAGATGGCAGTTTCTGTCAGTTTACTTCATGGCAGATGTCCTATTAACTCTGGTTACATGTTATGCTCATAGTCAAGAATGAAATGCATTCCCTTGTTAGTGAATATGTGTACAGTGGATCATATGGTCATTTTAATTGCTTTAAACCTCTGTAACATTTTATGTGATAGTGAAGGGTAAAGGGGCAGTAGTAGTACAATGGTTAGGGAGTTGCCCCTGTGATCTGAAGGCCACCGGTTCAAATCACAGACCAGTAAAGCTACCACTGAGGTACCCCTGAGCAAGGTACCGTTCCCAAGCACTGCTCCCTGTTGATAGCTGCTCACTGCTCCCACACAGATGAGTTAAATGTAGAGCTTGCGTTTTGCTGTGCTGTGGTGTGTTCACAATGACTGAATGAATAATCAGCCACTTAAATGAGGCAGGTGATGCAATTTGATTTTATTTTTTTGTAACATTGACAGTCAAGCATGGCACAAATGGTCAGAATTGTTTTTTATTGACTGTGCATAATTATTAAGAGTTGTAAAACAAACATGCAGCTGTGTTTTGAACTGTTATTCTGTGTTTCACTTGGCACACACTTATGGGTAAACACATCCTCTTGGTGTGTTAGGCTGTTACCTAAGAGTGTTAAAAAGCAGGTGGCTGCTGCACTGGTTTGTGGAGGTTCTTGTTTTCAGAGATAAAACTGAAAGATATATATGGGAATTTCTCAGGCTGGGGTGTGGCAATCTGAATAAATTTTTGCACGATTGCTTTTCATAATTTTATATCATCTCTTTAATTTACAGTGTACGGTAATGTAACAACATTTCAAGTCCTTTGGTGCATTCGTCATGAAATTCTATATTATTTATTCATTCTTCCATTCATTTTTCTGAACTGCTTATCCTAACCACTGTTGTGGGGGATGCTGGATCCAATCCCAGCACTCATGAGGTGAAAGGCAAAAAAACACCCTGGACAGTGTTTGCATAGAGCTTTGCCATGCCTTCGCAAGCAGACAAACACACTTACACCAAGTGGTCAGTTTAGCATGTCCAATTCAACTGATTTACATGTCTTTGAACTGTGGAAGGAAACTAAATCTCCTGACTAAAACCCTCACAGAAATTGGGAGAACATGCAAACTCCATACAGAAGTGTAAAGCAAGTTAAAGTGTTTTGTTTGGTACATGGGCTTTAAATTTTATTCTTTCATAGGTTTTGGAGAGCATGAACTGGGTCGGGCTGGAGCAGTATGGGCCAGGCTGGGGCAGGTTTTGGCAGCATGAGGCAGGTTTTGGCAGGCTGAGGCAGGCCGGGGCAGGCCTGAGGAGACTGCAGCAGCAGTTATACTATTTGGCTGGAGTACCTCCTTTCCTATGGCTGAGTTATGTCTGAATGGGGATGCTGTATCTTATGGAGAAGCTGAGATCTTCCCAGCAACAGCGTGATGCAAAGAAATGCACAGAATACGAGCACACGCACACATGCACACAAGCTTCACTCACTCACAACCCCTCTGGTTTTTAGCCCTCTCTCCCCTCCTCTCTCACACACACTCAAGCACACTACAGCATATCGAGCACTGGTGCTTAACACGGCTTATTCATTATTTACCTTCTTTTTGACACAGCATGAAATATGAGTGCGAGAGAGAGAGTTAGCAATGCTGAAGTGTTCCTTCAGGATGGGTAATTATGAGAAGAACATATGCACCTGTTCTCACATCAACATGCCACAGAGACTTTGGCTTTGGACCTGAGCCAAAACCACATGCAGAAAGAAGGGCAGACGAGAGAGAAAAAAAGAGGAGCTGGATTGAACATTTAAGCATACGGCAGTTGGACAGCACACAAACACACACAAAAAAAAAATACAGTGACTGAATTGATTATTATATCACTCATTGTCATCCAAGAAAAACCTTGCACACATTCTCACATACACACACATGGGAGTGAGTTTTGAAGTTTGCAGGCTGCTTTCTAATGTCTTTGCCTTCCCCTCATTAACGAAGGGAGAATAGAGAGAGACTAGTCAATGCCAGCACAGTGATGTCTAAAATAGGTTCTCAGGGGAAAGCCGACATCGCTGATTGCCTTTGCAATGATCAGCTCCAGCTACGCCCATCCAGCTTAGTAGATTGTACTGATCACCATCAAGAATAGACTTATCCATACTCCTCATGCAAGTGCAATGCAATACCTGTGCAGTGTGTGTGTGTATATATATATATATATATATATATATATATATATTTAAACCCATCTTTACCTTTCCTTGAGTCAGTAATTCAGAGAAGTAAAAATATTTTGTCTTGAATGTGGCTTTAAGATGCTCTACACACCTCTGATTGTTGCTAACCCTTAGTTAAACTTGTTCAAACTGGCAAAAGTTGCTAAAACAGAACACATTTGTGGGCAGAGCGCTGGATAAGACTGGATAAGTTGAGATGCTTACTGTGCATCCTGACGAATGTGTACATCATTTCAAAATAAATACGATATTATTACATCAACACAACTTGCAAGGTAAGGTAATGTGAAAAATAGAATTGTGTTCATGAAATACATTGTCCTTGCTGGAACAAAACCTTAAACAACAATGTAAGTTGATGTAACAAGATTTTATTGTATCATATTTTACACAATGTTAAAGACAGATTGTCAAATTTTGTCAAAAAACAAAACATGTAAATGTGAGGTTTTGTTCCAACAGTGATATTTTATTTATGTAGAAATGTACATATTTGAAGCACCTATGTTACATTTGTAAAAGTGCAGTACCAGATGTCACAGCTTTGAGGCAGCACACATTTCTATGCATATTCATGATCCTCTACTAGTGGGATCTAGTACATAAACTGAAACATAAATCTAGTATGTTTATGCTTTTTATGTACTTGATTTTCTTCCCCACAACAAGGACAAGGAAGAGCACAATCAATTTGGCCTGCAACCTCTCATAACTGACTATTTCAACAGAATAATTCATTTATGGCTGTGAATCTTTT
The DNA here is from genome assembly GCA_037974385.1 of Arnoldichthys spilopterus. Taxonomy (NCBI): domain Eukaryota; kingdom Metazoa; phylum Chordata; class Actinopteri; order Characiformes; family Lepidarchidae; genus Arnoldichthys; species Arnoldichthys spilopterus. The sequence continues at coordinate 14,043 of JBBPDA010165936.1, read as the reverse complement.
AGATCAGAGTGACAGCTGAGAGATAGCATCTCTGCAGCCATGCGCTGTTCTGCTGCCGGGCTTTAAATCATTCCTACTTTGTGCACCACATTCCCCCTATCCAACCTTGTATCTAGACTATCTCAATTATTTATGCTGGGAGGAACGCATGTAGAGAGCATTTACATGTAGCTTACACATACTTGCGCTCACAAACATGCAGAGCTGTGGATTGCTTCCTGCATCTTAAAGTCTGATAATGCCCTAAGTGCCAGCTTTAAAGGGTGAGAGGAGGAAATATATCCCTCACTAACTATACAACAGGCTTGAGTGGGTATGTGTGTGTGTGTGTGTGTGTGTGAGTGAGCGACACACACACAGAACACGCAGAAAGAGAGACAAACAGAAAATTAAAGAAAAAGAGAGTAGCAGAGAGAGAAAGAGATAGTGACATAAGTTACAAGTCCGAGAGACAGAGAGAAGGTGGAGGCAGAAAGAGAGAGAAAGAGAGAAAGAGAAACTCTCACTGCAGGGTATTGGGTGCATTGCTGAGATCAAGCATTTCTCACTGGAGTACCCGATACCCAATCAACTAGAGCCTGCACTGCAGAGAGAAAGAGAGAGAGGAAAAGGGACGGGAGGGGTAAGAGTAGTCTGGGCTTGACTGGTCTTTCTCATTAGACCATGGACACAAACTCTCCGTGAAGTTTCGCAGACATCAGGATTTGCCTGCTTTTCATTACTTGGCTATAGCCGCACATAAATGAATATAATTGAAATATAAATTAGGCCTAATCATCTGCTTTTTTTGGGCTGGAGAAAAGACTCTGCAAGAGTATTTTAATGAGAGACGATACACAGAGAGAGAGAAGCCAATCTGCATGCTGTGTCCTGAATGTCCTCTAAAAAGGTAGAGAAAGAGAGCGGCTGAAAATCCATTATATGAAACATAGTCCCCTTCCTCTGTTCCACTCTGTCTCTGTCTTAGTGTTTAATCTGGCATTGTTGTTCTCAAGTGTAAAGTGGTGCAACAGCAGCTCCCTTTCTATTTTCTCTCCTTGGACTCTATCGCTCAAGCATCCACTACACTGTCATACTCATGCCCACTCCCACTTACGTTATACTTTAGGGAAGAAAGTTATTTAATTATTTACTTTTACTTCATTAACAAATGGTCTGAGCTTTTTCCATTTTTGAAAACTGTTATAGATTTTGTGTATATTTAAGCTATTCTTTGTTAAATGTTAAATGTTGACAATATATAACATCAGTGATAACTTCAATGATCTTTCACCCTGCTCAGTACTTTACATTTTGAATAGCTAATGGTACTAGAAGGTTTGTGAATCCTTTGGCATTCTGTGAAATCTTTTATATTCATAAAATGTGCTCAGATGTTCAAGTAATTACAACAGAGAGAGAGAGAGCTCAGTAAAATTAACATTAGTATGTTTGTGTCTGTGACCTTGCCTCATTAAAAAAAATCAAAAAATCAAAAAATAAAACTAGGTGTCCAAAGTCTACTCCTCACCATATGTTTGTGTATTATGCCATTCCTGTTCTTCAGGTTCTACTGCCTTTTCAAAGTTTGCTAAAGCTACCAGGAAGAGCCAGAAACCAAACTAGAAATTTAATCCAGAAAATGAGAAATGTTATGTTTGGCAAATAACTGAATATTGCCTTTCAGCATTAGAACCTTTTCCCAGCTGTGAAACATGGTGGTGGGAGTGGCATGCTTTGCAACCAATGGACCAGGACAGTTCACCTTTATTTTATGGTACTATGAATTCTAAACTGCATAAGCAAATTTTTACAAGAGAACCCCAGGGTATTAATACATAAACTAAAGGTTAACAACATGTGGGCCTTATAGTAAAGATAAGTACCTTATACATTTTTTATAGTAAATGAAAGTGACTGTCATTGTGAACACACTCAGGCACCACAACGAAATGTGACCTCTGCATTTAACCCATCACACGTTCAGCAGCAGGCAGCTGATAACAGTACCCAGGGAGCAATGTAGTGGGACGGTACCTTGCTCAAGGGTACCTCAGTAGTGCCCAGGCTGGGACTCAAACCTGCGACCTTCAGGTCCCAAAAGCAGCGTCCTAACCACTAGGCCACCACTGTGTAACGAAAGGTGGTTGTTTTAGGAAGCAAACGCAGCATTCTAATGATAATAAAGATTTAATAAAGATAAAACAAAAAGACTGATTCAAAAACAGAACATAAACACGAGTAATCACAGGCAGGACAGGACACGACCACGGCGTAGTACATAGGTACATACAAGACAACCGACAATGACTCAATGGACAGACACAAACTTAAATAGGAACACTAAATTACTGAAAGTTGACTGGGAGTGACATATAACAAGATACAGCTGACGGGGGTGTGGCTAACACAAACACGAGGAATCTCGAAACATAAACACATGGAACACGAAGGGGCGTATACGTGACAGAGCCCTCCCCCTAAGCGCAACGTCCCAGTGGGCTAAACTCCTCCCACTCAGGCTCAGGAGGACGGCAACACTGAAGACAAGAACAAAGACCCAAGACAAGAACAGAGACCCAAGACAAGACTAGGAAACCAGAGAACTAAACACGAAACTAGCTATGTTAACCTTATACTACAAGTGCAAAGCTAAATAGTACACTTTTGTAGTACATTTGGGGTAAGTGGAAATTTGTGTAAATTAGATTTTTCAATGAACTATCACTTTTTTTAGCAGTTTGCTGGGTTACTTTACACAACTTGTAGTAAGCTAGCATGCTAACTTTATCTTTATCTGAACATTAAGGTAGCTGAAAAAACAATTTATATCTGTGTTAGCTTAAGTGTTAAATAACAAGGTGATAAATATGGTCACTTTCCAGAAAAACAATCATCATCTAAGTAACATCAACAGTAACTTTACAGACAAAGAAAAATGTTCCTTACATCTAATATATGTTAATGAAAGAACGTTTTAGGACAAGTGATTTTGGAACATTTCTATGACTCTGTTCATCATGAAAGTTTCACACAGCGTAAATACAAGCTGTTGTGTTAATGCAGAAAACTAACAATCTAAAAATAAAAAATGGAGATAAGTGGATAAGTTCTTGAAAAGCGACAATATGAGGTTATGGCCCAGGGAACTTGGGTGTACAACCAGGGGAAGAATAGGGCTAAATCGCTGTCCCTACTATCAAATGGGCAGAGATGTGTATTGTGTGTGTGTGTGTGTGTGATAGATAGAAGATAGAATACTTTATTATTGCCTTCCTGCAGGTCATGGTGTTGTAGTGTAGCACAGCACTATAGTGTCTTAGGCAAAATGAATCATATATCAATGCTTTATTCATGCTCAAAAACAAAGCACTGGGAAACAGTCCCAGTTCTACCAGACAACCAAGCTGATACTTGTTCCTGAGAGCATGCTGCTCAGTATAGTCAGTGGTATCATAAAAGGTTAGGCTACTAATGGGAACAGTGTTCTGCCAAAAGATGTACATCATATACAGCATGCAAAAATTACCCTGTGGAAATCAGGGATGCCCATGCTTCAGTGTTGGCAAGCTGCCAACTCCCCAACAGATAGCTTCTACGTCAGCAAAATCTTTGGTTATTAATTCTTCATTGGAAACATATCATAGTTCGGTCTGACACATGGAAATCTTAAATATTCTTGTAGAGAACTCTCTTCTCTATTTTTTATATCGAGGGGAAATTTCAACAGTTTAACTGACATCACCATTCGAATTTAAGAAAAAATTCCTGCTACCACTGAGCTTTCTGAAATGTTCTGAAGTTCACAAAGGTTTTCTGTGGGTTGTATACACTTGTGCTTAATGGGAGTTGAGGGCACAGCACCAGTTCTTCTCTAGGCACAGAACATTTTAGTAGCTCTACAGGATGGGGACCCACTCCCCTGCAGTCTCAACTATTGCATGTCATTAGCTAATTGTCTTCTTCAGATGGACCAGGAGTGTCAAAGACATGTCCTTCTCACTCTCTTCTGCTTTCTTCTTTCTGTCCATTCCTTAATAATAAAAAGTACATTATTAGATAAAATAAAAAACAAACAAACATTGGTTAACATAAATCCATTGTTTGGGTTATTTTTGTATTTTATTGCTTACAATAATAAACTGACAGCCTCTGTAATTGTTTCTTTACCTTTTCTTACCTTCATATCCAGTCTTCCTCTTCTTTATCTATACTCCCTCTGTACAGATAAAGCAAACAAACATAAATTGGACCTTTTTATCAGGCCAAGTCATATTTTTGTATCTCAGCTCCATAATTGCCAGGAGGAGATGACCCCTTGATTAATGGACCAAACACTCAGAAATATTTCCTGATATTTTCTATTAAACGAAAACCTCTCTCTCCGTTCCAGCAACCTCTCTGCCTTGTGAGAGAATATTCTCCAGTGCAAGAGAAATCCTAAGAGGAGAAACCTGCCTTAGATTTCAAACTATTACAAAGATTGTCCTTTTTAATAGAAATTCTTAACATGAATGATTTCCCACTCTGTACATAAACACTCCTTACAAATAATATATGAAGTATAAATGATGTAATCAAGATGTAGATGTTGAACAAGCAAGCTTTCTTAATTAAAAACAGCCAGACGAATCATTGCTGTTGGGCACAAATTCATAAATGCCATTTTCAGGTAATAAATAAACCCTGATTTTTAAAAACATGAATATTAACTTTCTGTGGTTTTTAAACAGTGATGGAGCCAGTATGCACTTCACTTTACGACTTTTACGTCATTAACTTGCGCTCCAAGGTTTGACTGATAAAGAGATTCCAGCTTTAAATCTAAAGCAGATTCCAGCCTTTAAATCTGAATCAGCACATTCCATCTTTAACGTGTTTATACATTAAGAAACGTTAGATCTATTAATATAAGTGCAACAACTTTTTGAAAACACCATTTTAAAATAAAAAGAAGTTCATGTATTATTAGAGGCACACAAAATATTAAAGGGTTTTAAAACGTTATCTCAGATCACATATTATGTGTTTACTTTATTTAAAAAATTTATTTTTCATAACATTAACTCAAACTACTCATCGCACTGTTGTGATAAATGACCATTCCGTAATGAAAAATGAAGCTAACAATCACTTTCAAAAACACTTTCTATAATCACAATGTTAACATCTAAGCTAAATTTGATAAACACATACACTGCATTCCTACAATTAATTTGCCAAAGCTAACAAATTAGCCCAGCTGTGCAGCTTTTAAACTCAAAGTTCTACCCCCTCTTGTACTAGTCCTGCTCTCTGATTGGTCAGGAGACTCTTAGTAAATAATGGAGAGCAACGCTCGGATCCACATACAATGCGATAGAAGGCAAAATAAGTGAAAAAGATGCACAGAGAGAGCTCACATGTAACACTGCATCATTTGCCCATATAAAATATAATACAACAGAGTTTTGTCTTTCAGTTTTCTTACCTTTGACAATAACTGTGCCTATGTAATATATTTTATTCATGTTGAAATGATGTGCACATTTGAACCAGTTCATTCAGAGCATCACTTGTCATTGTAAAGATGGACTTGGACAGAAACATTGTGTTGTTAATGCAGTGAGTGTTGTGTCATTGACAGTGAGGGTCTTTGTGGGAAGAATAACAATGACAATAGTCCATTAAAGATTTTATTTTTGAAATGCCTTTGGGTGCTTCTGGAGACAGAAAGCTACTGCTGACCATGGAGACAAACACACGCACACACACACACATCAAACAAATTCTCAAAAGCACAGAATATCACAAGGTCAGCATTACCTTCTCCTATTGTGTTCATAATCGTTTTTACTCATATTTAGTAACCTGAAAGTCATAATCATCACACAGGCCCTTTAATCACTCCAGTAGTGCCGCAGTAATTGTTTTAGTGCAATTGTGTCATAAGCCTGCTGTGCAGAGAGAATCAAACGAGCTCAATAAAACTCAAATTGAGATCAGGGTTGAGGTCAAATCCATTCCTTTTCCATTGTGGAAGCAGAGTAGGTAAGGACCACTATTTACCAGGCATTACTTTCAGCAAGCGAAAATATATGGTGGCTTAGTTCTGGCAGGTTGCTCACTGATATGTTCATTTGCCCACTGCATCTCTGTTTTTGCCTAGATATTAGAAAGAGCAAAACTCAGGAAAAGCATTATTGTGATTTGTGATTTTACACTACTAGAGTGGTGATCTATTTTTTACCTGTTAAAAGTGAAAGTGACTCATTTGTCTTTGTGAACACACTCAGTGTGCACCACAATGAAATGTGACCTCTGCATTTAATCCATCACACATGGAGCAGTGAACAGCTATCAACTGCACCCAGGGGACAGTGTATTGGCACAGGCCACCAAAGAACAACAAATAGGAGAGTACATTGTAGCAGCTAGGGCTGGTCCAAATATTCATTTTAACAACAAATAAATTCTTGGTATTTCAGTAATATGATATTATGAAGCAGCTTTGCAGTGTTGTGTGTTGAACTGAAGTTTTTCAAAGTTGTGTAAAATGTGTCTAGTTCAGGAACAGTAACAGTTAAAGAAAACATTTGTGGATAGTACAGTTCAACCAAGATTGCCCTTATCTAAAACCTGTGTATAGGATAGCCTTGTTTACATAAATCCTTGAAATGAGCTTTGCATAAGTGTTGTTGGCATGAATTAGTATAATTTTCCTGGAGTTTTCCTTACAAGGAAAAGCAAATTTTTGCATATTCCGGCAATAATGGCAAGTAAAAATATACCACAACAAAATGCTCTTTAGCACAGTGTAATACACAATTACCGGTTGTTATTTGGTGAATTGAACATATTGAAATTGTTAATAAATTTGATATTTTTTCCTAATATGTTATAAAATAAAATAAGTTTTTTCTAAAACATTTTTTAGAAAAATGTCATACTAATGTTTGTCCTGTAGAGGTGTTAACTTACACTCCGTTAAGTCAACAGAACTTTATATTGACAAGCGGTATACAAATATCTGAACTTGACCTTACATGCACACTGTCACACACATACATGTTAGTACTGCTGTCTTTCTGTGGACATTCCACTGATTTCTGTAATACTGCATTTTAGTAACATTACACCAAGACCTAACTCTTACCCTAAACCTAACCTCAGTAAACTTCTTTAAAGAAAATCTTTATGCTGTTTTGGTTTTTCCTACAAAAAAGTGTAATTCGTGGAGAAAACAGCATAGTCCTGTGTGAGGACCAGCAAAATGTCATCTCTTCAACATATAATTCTGTATTACTATCATTATGAGAATATTTGGTCCTCACAAAGAATTAAATACATGTATGCACACAAACATTTTAATATATACATACATAAAATCAGCAGGGAACATCCTCCGTTCTAGATGAAACCTTCTAGCTTAAATCATTTTATGTTTTAAATAATTTTAAAAATAATAATGTACAGATTTTTCTATTAATTTATTGTAAATGAGATATGCTCCATGCTATTAAAAAGGCAATATATAATTCTGGCAGCTGTCTGAAATATGGAACCTATAACAGTAAAAAGAGAGGACGAGCAGAGTTTGCTTTATTCCATGTCACTGTGCAGGTTTGGATTTAGTCTAGTCTGAAATGGGAAATATGTGTATGAAATGTATTTGTCCATGCTGATAAGCCTGTTTTGCTCATCATCTCCTGAAGACATGGCTAGTCTACCTCCTGCAGGCAAGATTTATGTTACTATGGCAAACACCCCTAAGGCCAGTGCAATTCACAGTTTACAGGCTGGAAGCATTTTAAGGTGATCTGAATATGAAGTAGGGGATCGTTTTGGGCAAATGAGGTGAGAAGCAGCACCATTATTACAAAAAAGGCACTACTAAGCTCCTACTAGCAAAATGTCTTATCTTCAGCATGTTGCTGTATGTTGTGGACTTCATGTGTTTCTATACACACCTCCAAAATGGTCAGTGGTGCGTGCAGACCATCTGTGGTGGCTCTGTTCGTCTGTTTTGTTGAATATTGAGTGTTCAGTTTTTTTAATGCTTTAGACTTCTTATATGCAACATGTACAGCATGCATGGGAAATTGCCCTTTAAAATAATAGAAAAAGGAGTATAGGGGGATGGGCCCAAACTGTATTTTACTGGCTTCAGATACTCATTGGTGTTTGTAGAACTCAAGAAAATATTCTCCACACTACTTTTAAATAATAATAATAATAATATTTAATAATATTTCTGGCTCCTGATTGGTGAAGCCACCTAAGCGTTGGCCCAACCAATTGTATTTGATTTCTGGGTGGAAAGGATGGCCCCTCCTTCTCCCTCTATTATTCAGTGTGCCGGCATGGGTATCTGTTGGCTGATGTAGCAAAATTGCTAGTCAGGTCTGTCCTGCAGGTGACATTATGTTAGCAGCAGTTTAAAATGTGATGTGATGTGATGTGATGGCTGACTTTACATGATATTAAGCACATGCTAGCCCTCACTCTCCCAGTGCTGGTTGTATTGGGAGATTGGGAGAGTTCTAGCAAGTGGGTGGACCTGGAGACAACTGATAAAATATTAATATTTAAATGATATCTTGCTTCAAAACTATAGGTGTGAGTGTGACTGTGTTCAGTTTTTAGTAAACATTACCTGGGTGTTTTATTATTATTTTTGGGGAGATTTTTTTCCAGTTTAGTCCTGCTCGATACACCCACTAGCTAAGACTTCCCCACTCACATGTTATCACCATTGCTGGGAGAATGAAGTCACAAGTGACATGAATCACTCTACTGCATTTTTTCAAACTGGGACTAATACAGTGAAGTGAAGTGAAGTGAAAGTGAATTTGTCATTGTGAACACACCACAACAAAAACCTCTGCATTTAACCCATTACACACACATAAACATCAACAAGCCATCAACAGTGCCCAGGGAGCAGTGTAGTGGGACGTTACCTTGCTCAAGGGTACCTCAGTGGTGCCCTGGCTGAGACTTGAACCTGCAACCTTCAATTCACAAGGACAATGTCTTAACCACTAGTGGACAGCTAAACACACTTGGAGGAGGACATCAACTGCTAAATAATGTCAGCTAACACATGCTTGTGAGCATTTTACTTGGTGATGGGGAAAATGAGGGAACATCCAGCTCACCCAAAGAGAGTAAAATCAATTGTGCTCTCTTGGACACCTGGCCACAGGTGACTGTCCCATCATGGGGAAATGAACTTGCAAACTACCAAGGGCCACCAGCTAGCACATGATATTATTCGTTTTTTTAAAAAGAATAACATAGTTGCCATCATTAATAGCAATTTCCTCTTTATATGATCTATTGTTTTGTTTAAGACAATGATAAATAAGCCTTTAACTCAGGAATCTGCAAGAGTGTTTTTTTTATTCTAGAGGGGTCTACAGAGTTCACAAAAGACAAAGCTTCTGAATACAAAATAAGGAACCAAATACAAACATAATAAATTATTAAAAGTAAAGGTGACTATTTGTCTTTGTGAACACACTCCATCACACAAAGTACACCACATTGAAATAAGACCTCTGCATTTAACCCATCCGCATGTGGAGCAGCAGGCTATCAACAATGCCCAGGGAACAGTGTAGTGGGACGGTACCTTGCTCAAGGGTACCTCAGTGATACCTGGGCTGATCACATGGGCAAGTCTTTAACCACTAGGTTACCACTGACCCTAGGCCCAATTAGGGCCAGCCATACATTTTAAACGATATCTTTATTATCATGAACATCAGAAAAGATGAATCACTGGTTACTGATGAAGAAAATGTACTATTACAAAACACAGTCTGTTTCTTAAATCTGAGTCATTTTTAAAATTTTCTAAAATATTTATTTTAAATTCATTACTTCATCTCTTACTTACTTTTAAGGGCTAGTTTTTAGGATCTTTCCCTTGTGAACGGAAGGTCGCAGATTCAGGTACCAGCCCTATCACTGAGGTACCCTTGAGCAAGGTACTGTTCCACTACACTGCTCCCTGGGTGCTGTTGATATTTGACTGCTGCTAAATGTGTGCTCTTGTAATGGGTTAAAAGCAGAGGTACATTTTGTTGTGGTGGGACAAATAAGTCACTGAAATTTTATTTCTGTAAACTGTAAAACAAAGTTCCTTCCACATGCGTAAAATGTAAAAAGTGCATTTGTACACCCTTTGTGTCCTGCATTGTATTTAACTGCTTTCTTCTTTTGCTTTCTGAAAGAGAACCACTAAAGAGTAAGTATTGATTGTTTTGCCTGAATGAGATATTCATTACTAACTCCTAATTGCTGAAAGCAGAATGGAAAAAATGAGGAAAATGTACAGTAGATGAGGTCTGGATTCACTTTGAAGTATACAATAGCTTATCTTATGAGGGCAGAACAATAGTGCATAATGTGATTACTGCATTAGCTTGCCTATTGGGATGTGAACTCTGTTTCTGATTGTGAATGGAGGAGTATGATTGGGGCGTTACGCTGTGTTACTTTCTTGCTGAGTGTGACTGCAGCTCAATTTGTTCCAGTTCACCCGCCAGCAAAGCAAATAAACAGAGAGGCAGATTATCCTATACTAGACTGGAACTAATACAAATGCTTTAGTTCCTCCCTGAACTAAAGGTGTAATAATAACATTTCATATGATGTGTGTTGTGGTTTTTGTGATACATTTCACAAAAGATTATTGCTATTGTCATATACACTGGCCAGACACATTGGTTACACTGACCTGTCCATTTCCTATTCTCCATCATTTGTTAGCCCTCTTTTGCTTCTTCATAAATGGCCAGAAAACCCCTAGGATGACCAATTATTTTTGTTTGCGTATGCATAGAGTGCATCACACACAGCAATGCTCCTGGTGTTTTAAAGCTGAGAAAAGCCCATAAAAAACTCAGGGAACAGTATTCTGTGGCTAGAAAGTGAATGATGATGAAGGGCTTGAGCTGAGGTTTTCAGTTCTGGAATTCAAGTTTATGGTCCTGGGTGTTGTCCTCACTGGTTATTTTACATTAGTCTGCCTGTTGCACCGACATCAACTGGTTGAAGACCTCACAAGGTAGATAGGTCTAATAAAGTGGACAGTAAGTGGACATGGTGTTCAAAAATTGTAGCAGTTTCTGTGCGTGGTCCAATCTGTGCAGCACACATACACACATGCACACACACCACACACTTACATGCCACAACCATTTCAGTGTAACTACTTGTTTGATAATGATGCTAAAATAATACCTGCTCACTGGTGCGTTTCCTGATCATTGACAAACAGGGTAAACGGAGCTTACAAATAATGTGGAGTTACCAATGTACTATAACCTGTAATTATAAGCTACAAAGTGCACCTGTATGGTAGATGGAGGTTAAAAATGGACAATAAGTGAAGTTAAAAAGTAGGTGTACCTAATAAAGTGGCTCTTCAGTGTATATCACAGTCCATGTGGTCTCATCACCATGCAAATTATTAAAGTCTATCATGACAAAGGTGTGTAAGAGGAGGAGAAACGGAAGCAGTGTTGCTGTTAAGGCGCTGGTGCAGACAGCACTGGTACACTTGTTACTGCCTGGGTCTGCGATAAAGTAAAAGCTCCATACATTAGTTCAAACTGCATTTGATGTATTTGCTTCATGAGATAAAAGAGTACATGTATGTACTCTCAAACTGTTTTTAGAAAATACAATTTAAAAAACACTGTAATTTGTACTTTTATTACAAACTTTTATTTAAATGACAAATGTACAATAAAAAAATTTATTTAATACAACTGGATTGTGTAAATATAAACACTTTGAATTTGCAACACACTTAAAAGAAGTTGGGCCAGAAGCAAAATTATTGTGAAAAGTTTATAGAGCGTCATGGTAATCCCATCTTGAAACATTCTACAATAAGCAGGTGAGCTAGTAACAGGTGAGGGTATCATGATTATATACAAAAGAAGCCACCAAAGGCTCAATCTTAGTAAAAATGCATCATAGTTTGTCACTTTTTGCCAAATTCCACGAGAGATTGTGAATCAGCTCGAAAAGAACATTTCTCAGCACAAGAACACAGTATTGACCTCTCACCCTCTACAGTGTGTAACACTGCATGTTTCAGGGAATCTGGTAAAATTTTAGTGTTAAGGGCATGGCCAGAGACCACAGTTGACTGTGCATGACTTAAACCTTCAGGAGGCCTGGAATGAGAAACCATCAAGTCACTGCAACAAACAATGGTTTCTACAAGACATAAAGTAATTCTACAATCAGAAATTAGACAAATTTGATCTTCATTGCAAAATTAATGTAATGTAAATAAACAAAAAACCTTATTATACCATATCACAAACTATGCTTCACAATTATTGCCACCCCTAGAAATTTGCATGGACAAAATGTTACTGAAGCCTGTCACTGTTTATATTTTACATTCTTGTTTAATTTCACCTAAGTGTGTGTGTTTGTGTACAGAAATTGTATTTTTATTGATTTCAGCTGCCATTTACATTGTATGAAAATTTTATGATGAACGTACCAATAAAAATCTCTTTTACGTTCTTATTTCTCATTTTCTCTCCTTCTTTTCATCTTTTTCCTAATTTTCTCTATCTCTCTAGCACTTTTCTCCCTTTCATCACTCTCTTTTGTCTCTTTCTCTCCCTTTTTTCCAACTTTTTCTGTCTTTTTTCGTTTCTTATTCTTTTCTCTTTGTTGGGGGGGGGGGGGAGGGGGGGGGGGGGGGGGGGGGGGGGGG
>JBBPDA010165928.1:0-17883 GCA_037974385.1 Arnoldichthys spilopterus | reverse complement strand
TGGGTTAAATGCAGAGGTCACATTTCGTTGTGGTGCTTGAGTGTGTTCACAATGACAAAGAGTCACTTTCATTTTTTCACTTTCACTTTAGGTATATATGGCATAATCAAAGCCACAGGGGAAGATATAATAGTAATATCGTATTTTCACATATTTTATCCATATATTTGTGCTAAATATATACAGACAGTTGCCATAACATAGGGCAGTTATATGGAGAATAATTATAATATAAAATGTTTCAAATTTACCATCACTAGCTGTAGGAAAGGGAAGGGGAGGAGCCACGGGCGAGCACTCTTCTACCGGCGCATAAGCAGTGTGGTAAAAGTTAATGAGCTTTTTTGTAATAAATTCTAAATTTGTGGATCAGTTTGTCAGTAGGTTTTTCCTACCGTCGCAGATTCACGTCAATTAATATTTCACATATTTTTGCTTTTTTTTATTGCATTTTGGAAAATATTCCAACCTTTTGGGCTGTATTTTGAACGTGATTCCTGCACACTCAGCAAAATGTGGGACAGGGGAAAAATAAACTTTCACGAGAGAATCTTCAACAACAGACATTTCTCAGTGCGAGATTACAAAGACCTGAGGCCTTTCATCATCTACGGTACACAGCACTGTGAAAAGGTTTAGGGAATCTCGAGGAACCTTGGTCTCTCTAGGGCAAGGATGGACACAGGTGTTGAATGTGTTTGACCTTCGAGCCCTCAGAAGGCCCTGCCTGAGAAAGCAAACCATCACGTCTAGCGTAGCACATAGCAGCTCTACACTTGTTTCCAGGTGAAATGGGTGGTCATCTTGGTCAGAAAAAAAGTGAAGTTGCAGGTATTTGCACATATTATGTCTCTTATCAGTCTTCTTTCCTGTTTTCTGATTTTATTCCTAATATTATTGTTTACTATTGTTTTTATGCTTATTTTTATCTCTGTAAAGCTCATTAATTGACCTCTGTGTATGATAATGTGCCCTATAAACAAACTAGCCTTGCCTTTGTGGAGGAACGGAACATATGCAACATATTAGACTAGAGTCTGGGGGTTTGCGTGAACAGGGTGGGCTCAAGATCCTCTCGGATGAACTGAAACACAGTGTAACTGGCGCTGTGGCCACGAGTTGAGATCTCAGCTGCGTTTTTGGATGTCAAGTTCTCTGTGCCAAAGACGAAATGGATCATCCAGACTGGTATCAGCAAAATGTGCCAACGTCTGTCAGGATATGGGGGAGCATCAGTGACCACAGCATGGGATTTTAGAGAGACACATGTGGCGATTAAGGCAATGTCGTTTCCAAGGAGCCCATGATTATTTCAGCAGGGACTTTGCGGACACCGAGCGCATGTGCTTGACTCACCTGCCAGCAGTCCAGATTGTCCAGATTGGTCGCTATTGAAAATCTGACCCAGCTTGAAGGCATCATATTATACATTTGTTAATATTTATAATGGACGACATGGTGGTGTGGTGGTCGCCATACAGCAACAAGGTCCTGGGCCTTTCTGTGTGGAGTGTGTGATCTCCCCGTGTTGGCGTGTGTTTCCTCCGGGTTCTCCGGTTTCCTCCCACAGTCCAAAGGCTGCACTAGGTTGATTGGATGCTCTAAATTGCCCGTAGGTGTGAGTGTGTGTATGAATGGTTGTCTGTCTGTCTGTGTGTTGCCTTGTGATGGGTTGGTCTCCTGACCTGGGTGAACCCCGCCTTAGGCCCGCCGTCAGCTGGGATTGGCTCCAGCTTCCCCGCCACCTGAAATGGAGGAAGTGGTTTGGAGAACGGCTGGGTGATTAATATGTAAAACATTCATTTAAGTCAGTCAGTAAAAGATCAGTGTACCTTCGCCAGTTAAATGAAGCTTTAAAGGAATGTCTGGAATTATTTGGCGTTTTTGCTTTGAAACTCTTATTTCACCTTCACGTGAACTGCAAATCCTAGAGGGGCGTATACTTCTGCCACTCACAGATATGTCATATTTAATCATTTCCACAACAGAAAAAAATGGTAGTAATGTCTTTATCTTACGTTGTTTTAGGTCAAACTTATCCAAAAATACAGAAAATTCACAAAGGGGTTCACAAACTTTCAAGCAGTACTGCATATAGAAAAGCATTTGGTGGCCTCAACACCTTTGTCAGGTTCTCAAGCAAGGTGGGCAACAGTGGAACAAAGGGGACGTTAATCACCTGGCAACAGCTGTCATTGCATTGTATCAAGTCAGTGTCGCTGGGGGCACGGCCCCAGTGCGCTGCCTCCCTACAGGGCTGAGCACCTGTTTCTAATTGCCTGGGTTAACTGTTGTCTATCAGGGGTTGCAGGAGGTTGGGGGAGGCCAATTTCTTTCATGTCTTAATATTTATATATATATTTAAAAATGATTTACATTCCCAAACTACAGCGAGAGCCATTATTTTCAAACGAGGACAACTGTGGCGAGTGGCAAATCTTCCCACAGGTGGCCAGCCTACAAAATTACTTCAAGAAAGAACAAGTGGGAAACTGTAGACCCCAGATAAGGTCAGCGATCAAGATCCATATTGGGGAAAAAATGGTTTCCATCTGATGTTTACCAGAAGAACAAAAGGGCTCATCTCACATATCAGTTGGTGAATTCGGCCCAAGGTCATTGCAAACTGAAGCTCTGCTGCTGACCTTTCTGCCCTACCTTCTCTTGAGGAATCCTCGATTGGGAGAATCCATTTTTTTCCACCAGACTCAATTATAGTTTTGGTGAATCCTGACCTCTCCTTGAAGACACGACGACACTCACTAACATCACAGTGGACTGATAAGAAGATCATACTGACAAACGTGGTAGCGTGATGGTGTCGGACGCTTAGTTGCTCGAGCAACCTGACGTCACTGAATTCATGAATTCTGCTCTCTACAAGGAAATCCTACAGAACTGTCTGCTCATCCATTAGTAACCTCAGATGATCTCAGATTAAGCTCAGGAGCAACCGGGTGATACAGCGAGACGCTGATCTGAAGCACAAGAGCAGGCCCACCTTGGAATGGCTCAACAGAAACATGGCCTGACCAGAACCCTGTTGAGATGCTGGGGTAGAACGTTAAATGGACAGTTCATGCTTGAAACGCCAGCGTACTGTATTAAAGCAATTCTGCGAAGACGTGTGGGCATAAATCCTTTCACAGTGACGTGAAAGACCCTAGATTTCCAGCATTTGGTTGAGGATCTACGTCTTCACCAACTTTATCCTTCATCCTCGAACGAGGTACTGGGCCTAATGCCCTTCTCCAGCTCCTGGGCGCTGTTGGTGCCTGCCCACTGCTCCACGTGTGATTGGTTAAATCTAAAGGTCACATTTCGTTGTGGTGAACTTTGTGTGTTGGGGTGTGTTCACAATGACATAGAATTGTACAAAGTGTCTGAACCTGATCACAGCACATGATTTACATGGTTTTTACACTTACTAAACCTCTCACTGACCTCTATTGACCGGTCCATGGGTGGGGGTCACTGAGTGGTTTAGTAAGTGTGTAAATTTATTGTCTTTAACCAGATAACAGTAGTTACTCTTTCTTCTTCTTGTACCGTCGATCCTTAGAATTCCCAGTATGGACTGGGCCGTTGTGCTGACCCACTGTTGGTTCAGTGAACAGGTCCTGTTGTGCTTTGGACGCCAGTTACGTCGAACCTTCCTGAAACAAACCTTTTCCAGTGCAGATACAGACAAGTCTGTCACAGTCGGCCAAGGTCATCAGGAAGTTCCCATGTTTTGCTGACCGTTAAGAGCAGGTTGTTTTGACACACAAGGCTAAGGCTACGTTCTACCTCATCGCCATAGGCCGATCTGTTGTCAGGGCTACAGCGAAGGTGATCAAGCTTAAAGGGAAATGGATTTTGAATGAAAAGTTCTACATCATTCAGTTAGTGCGAAATTATTTACAACAAAAATAAAATATATTGACTTGGATTTCTTTACAGTGCTGGTGATGGTAACCATAGGAACCAGGGATTGTGATATATCGCAAATGTATATGTAAATCTGTAAAAAAAATTATTTTTTTGGAGGGTGTCCTGCATATGCTCTTATACAACGAATGGATTTTCCGAAACCTTTTACAAACCTCATTTCCGGTAAATAATTTGCATATTTTCCAAAAATCTGCGATGTGTTAATTCACGTGAAGCTTCATTTTACTGACAAAAACTTCCATTAGTTTAACTGATCAACTAAACAGTATTTTGTAAATATTCACACACAATTTGATGCTGCAACACCGATTTGATTGGTTATAAAAGTAGCATCAATCAAAGGCTCAGTGTTTGCGAGTTGCGACCATACGACGGCCACTGCGGACTGTTGAGCCTTATACCCATCAACAATGGAGAATAATTCCAGTTACAAAACTACCGCAGTTAGTCTCCTCGGTTCCAAAACAAGTAAAGCGTTATCAAAAGTAAAAATGATACAATGGCAAAGACGCCTCCGTCCCAAATTGAGTCATCAAATACTAAATGTGTGTTTATGTACAGAACACGATGACGTAGGTCAGTAAAACTGATGAAAATATTTTTTTCGCACTTTGGTTATTTACATCAGGGTTCACATGAATTAAGAGATTAAAGATTTTTCTAAATTATCCCAAGTTTTCTGCGTTTGTAGGCCAAAACTATGATCTACAAATTCAAGTTACTCTGAGTGATGGTGAGCAGTGTTCACGGCTGAGCTTCAGGCGAAACGCAAAGGACTCGTTCACTCTGACTGTAAGGGCCCATAATCACGAAAAACCCCATAAAATACTGTTACAACCCTGTTTAAGGTAAAAACCATCTGTCCACGCTGGTTTCAGAGTGTTTCATTCAATGAGGCACAAAACAGTACAGAGGATGAAAACGGCCATATATATATATGATGCTACATAAATATGGTGTTATGGGACTTTATTATTAGCTATAGAAGAAAATACATAATTAAAATCACTAAAATGTAAATAAATACATGTTAAAAACGTAAAAAAAAATTTGTAGTGGCCACTGGTCACTATGAAATCAGCTTATCGAGGTCAACGAAGCTGACTGCCACATTTCTGGCTTTTCCCAAATATGGCAGCTCCATTTTCCAAAACTCAAACTCTTACGATGACTTCGAGATATTGTACAGTCAGCACAGGGTGTGGACTCAGCTTTCACAGACCCAGTCACTGTAAAGAGTAAAACTAAAGAAGTTTGAGAGGATTTCGTCACTGGTCTTCGATCGTCCTTGTTGTTGGCGCCATCTTTGCTTGAACAAACCCACACCAATGATGTCTGGGGATGTTGGAAGCATGGAAAACACTGGGCAGTGGGGAAGACCAGCACACTAAGGCCTCGACGAGAAGACGCCCTTTGGTCCAAACACAAACATTGTTTAAGGTCACTAAGAAAAACCCCGGACCTCCTGGAAAACTGCTTCCAGGGTAAAGATTTTTAGAAGATTTTTAGAAGAGCAGCAGTGTGTCGACAGGAAAACTGAGACGTCGCCATAATCTCCTTTAAAAATGCTCAAAGATCTCACCTGCTTCTGAAAGGGGGTCATCACCTACTGTTTTCGGCACACCCTCGACAACAAATGCCCCGATGTTGTGGAAAGAGATTCCTTTCCCTTTAGATCGAGGAAGGAAAAGCCCAGTTTCTGAAAATTCCTGCTCCTGAATCTGGCGGTCGAGAGGCTGGACCAGGCCTCGTCTGAGCAGGAAAATCCTTAAACACCAAAACCAGACCTGACCAAACACTCCCCCAGCGGATCCGGGACACGTTTAAGACACATGGTCACGTTCCAACCCAAAATGATCGAAATGTAAAAGGCCAGTCGCCACTGGACGTGTTCATGAATGAACCAGTAGAAATTATTTACATGAATATTTCTCCCACCTGTAAAGTTTTGGGGGATCGGGGTTTTGGGTCCTGACCATAATATGTAAACAGCTATTTACAGGCTCTGTTGATTTTCTAAGAGACACAAATGTGCAGATCGTCTACAGAGATCACCTTCTAAAAATATCTTCAAAATTTTGTTGGATTAACAATTTTAAAAATGTACATTTACATTTTATTCATTTGCATGATGCTTTTATCCAAAGCGACTTCTAAGACGTGGAGCAGTGTAGCGGGACGGTACCTTGCTCAAGGGAACCTCGGTGGTGCCCGGACCAGGACTTGAACCTGCGACCTTTAGGTCCCAAGGGCAATGTCCTAACCACTAGGCCTCCACTGCCACTGCCATCACCTAATTTAAATAACCTTATTTAATTAATTTATCCCAAATATTTTACACTTGGCAAACAAAGAAATGTTATGCCATTTTTCTTAAAAAGGACCCGTTAAACACAAGAAATCGTAGGAGACCGGAAAGGAAGTCGTGCCCCAAAAACACCACATGCGGTTTATATATTCAAATGGGTTTATTTTCATCATCTCTGGCCGAAAATGTTAATACACGGTCGTGTAGAAAAACAAAAGAATTTACATATGCATACAGTATATACTTTAATACAAAGGCAGCCGTTCTCTGTATTGACTGGCTACCCAAGAAGGAAGTGCTCGATAGATGCTAAAGCACCTGTTAAGCAGAAGCTAGTGATAGCGGTGAATCTCCAACGGGAAAAGAAGAAATATTCAACACCAGATATAAAGGAACAACTAGTACATACAAAGTCATGTTGATAATCACCTGGAACGCTGTTCCAACGTTCGCAAACTGAGGTATTAGATGCATGGCTACAGGAAAGTCAGTACTAAAAATGTACTATAGATCACTGCTCGTCATTTCTAAAAAAAAAAACAAAGTTTCCAAAAGATGAAGAACACTGTGGTGAACACACACCAGGGAAATGAACACCGGCATAAGACACAGATGGACAGTTGTGCCATAAAAGCCCCACAAAT
This sequence comes from Arnoldichthys spilopterus, assembly GCA_037974385.1. Taxonomy (NCBI): domain Eukaryota; kingdom Metazoa; phylum Chordata; class Actinopteri; order Characiformes; family Lepidarchidae; genus Arnoldichthys; species Arnoldichthys spilopterus. Next base: position 10,998 of record JBBPDA010165928.1, on the reverse strand, counting down.
AGGGAGACGATGTCTGAACGGAAGTGACGTTTTGTTCCCGCCGGTCATGCACAGGTCACCGCATTTTGCAACTGTGATAGTAGTAAAAAAAAAGTTTACATATTTACATATATCGTGAGACATTAAAACGAAGTCTACTCGTGAGCAAACGACGTAACGGGACACGCGATATTCCCAAAACATGTCAGGAAACTGTACAGTTCATTTCCAGAAAACTGAACGAGCAATAGTAAATGACCTGCATTGCAGGGAAGGCTCGACCGTACACTCTACTCATCGACTGGACTCTGAAAGAGAATGTGGGTTGGCGACGGCGACTGCGGAGAATCGGCGTGGGCCCGCTGATGTTCCTCTAAAAGATGCGGGAAAGCGAAGGCCATGTCGCACTCCGTGCACTCGTAGACGATCTGGCCCACGTGAGCCTCCTGGTGCTTCTGCAGCTGAGGACGCGAACCGAAGGACTGATAGCACATATCGCAACGGTGCTCCCCGCCCCGCGGTCCTCCGTGTTTCTTGGCGTGCTTCAGGAGCTCAGACAGTGTGCGGTACGCTTTGTTGCACGCGGTGCACGGGTGCTTCCGCGTCGCGTCGTGCACTTTGCGGTGGGACAAGAGGTTGGGTTCGGTTTTGAAGGACTCTGGGCAAACGTCACAGCGGTACGGCCGCTCGCTGTGCAGCTGCTGGTGCTGCGTGAGGTACTTCTTCTTGGCGAAGCCTTTCGCGCAAACCAGACACTTGAACGGGCGCTCTTCGTGCAGCTTCTGGTGCTCCTGTAAACTGCTGCTGGAGGTGAAGCGCTTGTTGCACACGTGACAATTGTAGAAGTCCTCCCCAACATCAACGTCCTCCTCCTCCTCCTCCTCCTCCTCCTCGTCCTCGTCAGCGAGAATTTTAAACGACGTTCCCGGGGATCTCTTTTTACGAGGCGGGGACCTGGAGGCGCGTCCCAGGTGCGTGTCTGAGAAGGAGCGTTTCTGACGGGCGCAGTTATGCTGGCGAAAGGCATCGCTCCCCAGGAAGCTGTCCCCGCATTCGGTGCACTCGTACTGCGCAGCCGTGGACAAATGACTTTGTTCGTGCTCCTCAAGCTGCTGCTTGGTCGCAAAAGTCTTGGTACAAACGTTGCACATGTACGAGTGAACTGAAAGGTGACTCGCCAGCTCCAAAGCTTGGGCGAAGCTCTCGGGACAAATGGGGCATTTGTAGATGTTGTCCCGATTCGTTGCGTTGTTGGCGTTCGACGGCGCCACGTGGGAATCCGGAGGTTCTTCGTCGCCGTGTAGTCGCGAATGGCTCAGCAGCTGATGACGCTGGTTGAAAGTCATGGGGCAACTCTTACACTGGAAAGAATGTGGCCCAGACAGCTGGTGACTGAGCTGATGCTTCTTCAGGTGGGAACCGTGCAGGAAATGCTTGTTGCACTCAGGACACGAATAGGGACGTTCCTTCGCCGGACTGCAGCCGTGCTCGGAGAGCTGCTCTGGATCCTGGAACCGCACCTGGCAGATTCCGCAGCGGTACTTGTACTGCTGGGCACCTTTCGGCGAGGGGCTGCTGGCCGTCACGGTTGGAGGGGAAGTTTGCCTCGTGGGCGAAATCAAGGGCGGGAGCTCCTCGTCCTGGTCGGCGTGGATCTTGCGGTGCTCCGCTCGACTCGACTTGCAGGAGAACATGGCGTCGCAGAGGTCACAGGGAAAATTTTCGTCCCGATGGCTGATCATGTGTTCCGCCAGCTGCGCCGAGCCCGTGAAGCTCAGGTGGCACTTGGTGCAGCGATGGGGTCGCTTGGTGACGTGACTGTGCTTATGTTTGCGTAGAGCCAAGAGCGAAATGAACCCTTTGCCGCACATCTGACACTGAAACTCGGTTTTGTGGCTGCGCTGATGCTGCTGTAGGTTGACGAGCTGGAAAAAGCATTTGCCACATTCCTCACACTCATAGGGCTTTTCACCAAGATGGCATCTCTGATGATCCTCCAGGTTTTCACAGGTCAGGAAGGTTTTGCCGCAGACATGACAAGGGAAATAGGGGGCGGAGTCAGAGTCGTTATCGCTGGCGTTCCCAGCGCCCACGTTGTTCACCTCACCGTCGTTCACCTCGCCTTCGTTCACCTCGCCGTCGTGCACCTCGCCGTCGTTCGCCTCGCCGTCGTTCGCCTCGCCGTCGTTCTCGTCTGAGCCCTGTGGCATGGGAGCGCTCGCAAAATCTGGACTTTCCAAACCCCCTTGATGTTTCACTTTGCAGTGCCTCATATAGGACTTTTTGGATGTGTACGGCTTATTGCAAGGAAGACATAAATACACTTTAGGAGACCCTTCGGTGCTGGACTCGCTCGTATTGTAGAGCTCGGTGACGGAGTGAGCATGAGTTCGATGAATTCTCAAGGCTTTAGGGGTCCAAAACCTCAGCTTGCAGATGTTACAGACGCATGGTCGATTAGGGTCGTGACAAGACCTATGAATGTCCAAATCTGAGGGACAACGAAAGCTCCGGAAGCATTCAGGACAAGTATTGGGAGCCGTCTCCTGATGTTGGGCCTTCACGTGTTTCTGCAGGACGCCAAGTTGATCGAAGGTCTTGCCGCACACGTGGCATTGGTGCTTCACGCCTAACCTACGCTCCAGGTCTTCACGGCCATGGTCCTCAAGGTGACTAATAAGCCGGAGGCCGTCGGTGAAACTTTGCTCACACTCCGAGCACTGATACTTGTGGACTGGGACGTCTCCTCGGTCAGTTGGTGGACCGTTTCCTTTCTCCAGATCTTTACATGAAAACTTGGCTTGCAGTACGCCAGTGCCTGTCGTGTTCGAACCCTTATTAAAAACGAGAACCGTATCGTTAAGCTCCAAATCTGATGAAGCCGCACTTTCACAGTTGGATTTGTTTGGCGCCGTCACCTCGAGGCCTCGGCACTTCCTCTTGTGCTTCAGCAATAGGTTTTTGCTCCAGAATCCTTTGGCGCATCGACTACAAGAAAGAGGATACTCCGCTGTATGGGTGCGCACGTGCATCCGGAGCCCACTTCGACTGATGAACCTCATTTTGCAATGAGGGCACCGATACGGTGTTGGTTTGACGCCTTTTGGGTTCTCATGCGCGGGAATGTTCTCTGGAAACTCTACATCTACTGGTTCCTCCTTTATACTGAAAGTGCTGGACAACTGCCGGTACTCCAGCCCGTCGGTCTGCTGCGGTCCATCCGATCGGTGTTTCGTGATGAAATGATGCTGAAGCTGCGAGAACAACAGAAAACGGTCGCTACATTTGACGCAGGAAAACCCCTTCATCTTCGACGGGCCGCAGTCACTGCTCGCCTGGGAGGGTTTCGGCGTCTTAGTGATGCATCTCTTCTGGTGTTTACGAATGGCTCCTTTCGTAAACGATCCCCCACAGTGGTCGCAAAGCACCCTCTCCAGGCTCTCTCTTTTCCCACTGCACTTCACTAAATGCCGCTGCACATAGTCCCTCCTGATGAAACGCTCGCCGCAGTTGGCACATCCGAAAGGTTTTTCCCCGGTGTGAAGACGTGTGTGCACCTTCAACTGCCACGGTTTTTTAAAGCGACGGGGGCAGTACTCGCACTGAAATTTGAACTTACTCGAATAGTGTCCCTGTAGGCGTTGCAAGAGCTTCGACGTTTTCCTGCACGGCTGCACTGGAGGATCGGACTGAGGTGGCTTCGCGCTTTCTGCCGCGGGCCCTGTGCAGTTGATCGTGAGCATGTGTCTCCTCAAAGTCTTTATCGAACTGTAGTGGTTGCCGCACCGTTTGCAAGGAAAGGGCTTGAATGTGGAATGCAGCATGGCAAAGTGTCGCGTTAAGTTGCTGCGGGCAGAGAACTGCTTGGAACAAACGTCGCATTCAAACACGTCGTTTGCTTGCGCCGTTGTAGTCGGGAGGCCCGTGCCGAGGCCGTCAACACTGATCTTTTCGATGCGCACTTCCAGTCGCGGCCTCTTGCCCTTACAGCGCGCCTGGTGCACCTTCAGATGATCAAATCGGGAAAAGGAACTCTCGCACGTCTTGCAGCGGTATGGCTTGACGCCTGTGTGGGTGAGGATGTGTCGCCTCAGATTCCGGGTCTTGGTGAAGGTTTTCATGCAGAAACTGCACTTCAGCGCATCGTTGTTTTGCCCCGCGGTTATCCCGAAGTTCTTCAGGGTCGACGCAACAATGGACGCGGCTTTGGAAGACTGGTTGGTTTTCGTTTCGTGCTCCCCAGGCGTCCCGTCACACTGGGCCTCATGCTGCAGATGCTGCTTTTGACGGTCATATTTCTGCCCACAGTGCACACATGTGAACTGTTTTTTCCTCAAGTGAGAACTGACGTGTCTAAGGAGGTAACTTCTGTACTGGAAACATTTGGAGCAATGTGGGCACCGCTCCTTGAACTTGTCCTTGAGGTTTGTGCTGATTTCCTTCGATGCGCCGCATGCTCGACTCGGGACCACGGAATCTGCGTTTTTGCACTTGCTCTCGTGAGCGTTTTTGATTTTTTTGGCACTGAACATAGCGCCACAATATTGGCAGGCATACTTGGATTTCCTGACCCTGCAAGTCTGCAGATGTTCTTTCATGTTCTTGTTCCGGTAACATTTCCCACACTTCACGCAGGGGAAAATGGTATTTCTTCTGTGAGCACCTTCATGAATTGTCAAACTGCTTAACATGGTAAACGCAAGTGGACAGTACGAGCATTTAAACATTCTTCGGACATTCCTGAATACTCTCTTGGATTTATCATGTGCTTGAGCTGACTGAGACGGAGGGTTCTCTATGGCACCTGTGCATTTCTCCTCGTGAATCTTGAGGTATTCCTTTCGGCCGAAATGTGTTCCGCACCGGGCGCAGGGAAAAGGTTTTTCCCCAGTGTGAAGACGAATGTGCCGAATCAACGTGGCTCGATTTCCGAAATGACGTTTGCAAAACGGGCATCTGGAAATGGACTCTTTCGGTATGTGAATTGAGCAGTGCTTACTCAGCGCTTTGGCGTCAACAAACCCTTTTTTGCAAACGCCACAGCTGAAGCTTTCACGAACTACCTCCGCTCTCTCATTTGCAATATTGTCAGATTGAGACGGAGCCGGTTTGGGCTTTGTTTTCTTATTTTCATGGGTTGCCAGATGTCGGAGCAGGTAAACGGGAAACTTGAACTTCATTGGGCAGTCGGGGCACTTAAGCACACCTTTTTTGATGTGGGACTGTCGGTGTTTCAACAGCTCGCCAATGCTGGGCAGAATTTTTTTACAGACCAAACACTGTATCTTTCGTCGGTGAACGTTTTTGTGAGCTATTAAATGCCCGTGCTTTCCAAAGTTCTTACCGCAGTCCAAGCAGCGAAAAGGTTTCTTCCCCCCATGCAGTTTTAAATGTTTCTTCAAGGAAAGGGCTGAACAGAAACCTTTTTCACAGAAATGACATTGCAGAGTCTGGCTGGAGATCCCGTCAGAAGCCCCTTGGCCTGGAGGTTCTTGGTGGTCAGCGTTTGTTTGCTTTGGATCGCCCGGATCGCTCAGGTTGACATCGTTACCAACTGGCGTTATGGTATTGTGAGGCAAATGGTGTTTTTTCATGTGCCTCCAGACTCCAGATTTGTATGCAAACACAGCGGGACATACTTTACACTGATAACCTGGTGTATTGGGAGACGCCCCTGCCGACAGCAGGTTGGCTTTCTTTGCTTTAACCTGTTCCTTGAACTCTTTGGCCAGTTTTCTTTTGTTAAGAATCCCTTTGACCTTAAACCTCTGAAAGCAGATTTTCTTCATGTGTCTATTACGATTGGAGGCCATGGTAAACAATTCACTACACAATGGACATTTATACCCGTTCAGCACTTTCCCTTTACCTTTCCGAGAATATTCCTGCAGGCACTGCTCGCGCAAATGCCGAGTTCTGTTGTAGGAATACTTAAACCCCCGTTCACAGATGGGGCAATGAAACCTGTGAAGAAGGCTACCAACGGGCTTAGAGGATGCAGGATTTCTCTCGGCATTTTGGAAACAGATCTCCCTTCTATGTTTGTTAAGATTCCAGGAATACTTGAAATCCTTCTTGCACTGATCACATTTAAAGGGCTTTTCGTCGCTGTGGGATATGAGGTGCGATTTCAGTTGCGCTCGAAGCCTGAAGATCTTCCCGCAAACTGGGCAACTTATTTTTTCAGGTGGCCGTTTCGTTGAGCTTATGTCAAAAAGCTTCACAAAGCAATGATGAAAACCAGGTACGGCAGCAGGCTCGAGGCTCCTTTTCAGGTCCACGTCAACATTCCTTTTGGCAGTCTCCTTGGGTTCCATGATCAAGGGTAAGCATTTGGTCTTGCTTTTGTGAATCTTCAGGTTGCTTGCATGCAAAAAGTACAAGCCACAGATATCACACCTGTTTTGGGTGACAATGCGATGCTTTTCCTCATGATCGAGGTAAGTCATCCTTTTGTAGAACGGTTTATGACAGTACCTACACTTGTATCTTAGACTGAAATTGGGCACTACAGTTTGCGATGCTAAAGAACTGGACAGGCGCATGTGATTCAGCTCAACTTGCTTGCGCACACGTTGCTCTGCCAATGTCCCGCTGGACAAATAACAGCCACGCGTTACGCAATACTGAAAATCACAACGCAAATGTTGGCAGTGGAAATGTTCAATAAGCTCATCTACACTGGGCAGACTCTTCGTGCACTCAGAACAATGGTACACGGTGCCATCATCACTTTTCTGCGGAGTTGTCTTCAGAAGTACGACAGGCTGCAATTTTTTCATTAATTTCTGAGATGGGATCAATGAAACTTTACTCGCAGGCCTATCCTCAAACCCATGTTCAGTTCTTTCCGAGCCCTGAACCGTTTGGCCCTCAATGCAATCGTTTTGCTGTCTAGGCTCGGAAGACCTCTTGCAGAATGTGCTTAGTAGAGGGGGTTCATGCGTACTATCAGAGGTTTCTTCCATTTGACCTCCAGAAATTGCTTCAAATGTAGCTCTCTTAGGAGTTGGGGGCTGCCTGTTACTGAGCTCACAGCTCTGGGAGGTTTCCTTCATTGCCTCACACGTTGAAGTATTTGTCTCCTGTTGAGCAGTCAAGAATGGAGGCCTGTGGTCTGCATTTTTAAGGCCAAAACAAGACTGTAAAAATTGAAAACTACTGCGCTCAGCGTCTTGATTGGCAGACGATTTATCCTCCGTTATATCAGACTGAGGCTCGCTGGCAAGAGGAGCGTTTTCAACATCGGGGTTTGATTGGTTTTCTTGACCTACAGTTTTAGATGTACATGTGCTGACCGTTTCTAATTGGTGATCACTTTGAGTGTGTGGATATTGACCATCAGGGTCATTCTTCTCCCCTTCTACATTCAACTTCACATTATTCAACTCAGAGGAGCAAACAGAATTGGTCTCAGTATTTGAAAAATCTTTGCAATCCATGTACGGTTCTTTAACACAGTCAGAGTTCTGGATAAGACACATGTTCTTCTCCATTTCTTCTCCATTTTTCAAAGTGCTTTCATTATCGAGTTCTGTGCTCCTGTCATTGAGACCCTGATTCTGCAGATTCAAAATGGAATTTTCCCCCAGGTTACCATCATCCTTCACATCACTTTCATTCCCACACTCCACTTCCTGAGGAGCCCCATTGTCAGAAGCTTTGTTTTCCAGGGATTCTGTGTCACATGCTGCGAATGCACTATGTACAGCACCAGTATGGAACAAAGCAGAAGGACCCAGATCCAATTCATGTGTTTCCTCAGGGCTTACAACTTTCGGAACTTCTGAAGATGGTTCAGGATTATCTTCTATGAAGGCATCTGAAACGCAGTCGAGGTCTGGTTCAGAGCAGCTGCTAACATCGGAGTAATCCACAAGGCTGGTCAACAAACCATACGAAAATGAATTCAAACGAGATGGATTATTATTTGTGATGGTAACCTCGGCTGTCTTGAGATCTCTTGAAGGACTTCCATCAGACTCCACGGATTTCTTCCCCTTTTGCCACAGTGGGTCATAGCACATATCCTGCTGAGAATCTGCCTCTTTCCGTGGTGGGTCATGGCATGCTTCCTGCTGACAATCTGCCTCTTTCCGTGGTGGGTCATGGCATGCTTCCTGCTGACAATCTGCCTCCTTCAGAGGTGGGTCATAGCACATATCCTGCTGACAATCTGCCTCTTTCCGTGGTGGGTCATGGCATGCCTCCTGCTGAGAATCTGCCTCCTTCAGAGGTGGGTCATGGCATGCCACCTGCTGAGAATCTGCCTCTTTCAGAGGTGGGTCATGGCATGCCTCCTGCTGAGAATCTGCCTCTTTCTGTGGTGGGTCCTGGCATGCCTCCTGCTGAGAATCTGCCTCTTCCCATGGTGGTATAAGGCATGTGTCCTGCTGAGAATCTCCCTCTTCCCATGGTGGTATAAGGCATGTGTCCTGCTGAGAATCTCCCTCTTCCCATGGTGGTATAAGGCATATGTCCTGCTGAGAATCTCCCTCTTCCCATGGTGGTATAAGGCATGTGTCCTGCTGAGAACCTACCATTTCCCGTGGTGGTACAGGATACGTCTCCTGCTGAGAATCTGCCTTCTTCCGTGTTGGGTCATGGCATGCCTCCTGTTCAGAATCTGCCTCTTTCTGTGGTGGGTCAAGGCATGCCTCCTGTTCAGAATCTGCCTCTTTCTGTGGTGGGTCAAGGCATGCCTCCTGCTGACAATCTGCCTCTTTCCGTGTTGGGTCCTGGCATGCCTCCTGCTGAGAATCTGCCTCTTTCTGTGGTGGGTCAAGGCATGCCTCCTGCTGAGAATCTGCCTCTTTCTGTGGTGGGTCAAGGCATGCCTCCTCCTGAGAATCTACCTCTTCCCATGGTGATATAGGGCACATATCCTGCTGAGAATCTGCCTCTTCCCATGGTGGGTCATGGCATGCCTCCTCCTGAGAATCTGCTTCTTTCTGTGGTGGGTTCTCGCATGCCTCCTGGTGAGAATCTGCCTCTTCCTGTGGTGGGTCATGGCATGCCTCCTGGTGAGAATCTGCCTCTTTCTGTGGTGGGTCATGGCATGCCTCCTGCTGAGAATCTGCCTCTTTCTGTGGTGGGTCATGGCATGCCTCCTGGTGAGAATCTGCCTCTTCCTGTGGTGGGTCATGGCATGCCTCCTGCTGAGAATCTGCTTCTTTCTGATCTACCTCTTCCCATGGTGATATAGGGCACATATCCTGCTGAGAATCTGCCTTTTCCCATGGTGGGTCATGGCATGCCTCCTGGTGAGAATCTGCTTCTTTCTGTGGTGAGTCATGGCATGCCTCCTGGTGAGAATCTGCCTCTTTCTGTGGTGGGTCAAGGCATGCCTCCTGCTGAGAATCTACCTCTTCCCATGGTGGTATAGGGCATGTGTCCTGCTGAGAATCTGCCTCTTCCCATGGTGGTATAGGGCATGTGTCCTGCTGAGAATCTGCCTCTTCCCATGGTGGGTCCTGGCACGTCTTCTGTTGAGAATCTGCCTCTCTCCATGGTGGTTCATGGCACATCTGTTGAGAATCTGCCTCTTTTCGTAATGGCTCATGGCATGCCTCTTGCGGAGATTCTGCCTGCTTCCATGATGGCTCAAGGCAGGTCTCCTGCTGTGAATCTGCCTCCTCCAGTGATGGCTCATGGCACATCTCCTGCTGAGAATCTGCCTCTTTCTGTGGTGGTACAGGCCACGTCTCCTGTTGAGAATCTACCTCTTTCCGTGGTGGTTCAGGGCACGTCTCCTGCTGAGAATCTGCCTCTACACATGGTGGTACAGGGCAGGTCTCCTGCTGAGAAGCGGTCTTTTTCCATGGTGGTTCAGGGCACGTCACCTGCTGAGAATCTGCCTCTACCCATGGTGGTTCAGGGCACATCTCCTGCTGAGAATCTGCCTCAACACATGGTGGTTCAGGGCACATCTCCTGCTGAGAATCTGCCTCAACACATGGTGGTACAGGGCATGTCTCCTGCTGAGAAGCGGTCTCCTTCCATGGTGGTTCAGGGCACATCTCCTGCTGAGAATCTGCCTCTACCCATGGTGGTTCATGGCATATCTCCTGCTGAGAATCTGCCTCTTGCCGTGATGGTACAGGGCAGGTGTCCTGCTGAGAATCTGCCTCTTGCCGTGATGATACAGGGCAGATCTCCTGTTGAGAATCTGCCTCTTGTCGATGAACTTCATGCCACGTCTCCTGCTGAGAATCTGTCTCTCTCCATGGAGGTTCATGGCACATCTCCTGCTGAGAATCAACCTCTTTCCATGATGGTTCACGGCAGGTCTTCTGCTGAGAATCTACCGCTTTCCATGGTGGTTCATGACATATCTCCTGCTGTGAATCTGCCTCCGAATTCAAACTGTGTGATGTGGGAGACTCTTCAGAAGCTACCATGCTTAAGAAGTCATCTTCGGTAAGCTGCTCAATATGAGGCCTAAAGTTTTGCTCAGTCTCCAAGGCCACAGTCAAAGTCTCTGAATCAGATGAAGTTTTGGAATAGTGACAAGCATTCCATTCATGGGCCATTGTTGAGAGTTATGAATTCAGCAAAGATCTGTAGGTTTCCTCAAGACCTAAAAGACAAGTTGCATATTACTTTTATTACTTTTACTACTCACTCCAGTATATTCATAAAAATTCAAAGCAGGTACTCACCCAGCTGCATCCAGTGGACAAGAAGAAAGGTCATAATTCTCTTTGAAGAACTGCATAAGGATAAAGAAACCAAAATAAGTACTTCAAAAATCATAAAAAGGAATTTCAGAGAAATAAGGAAAATGCCAGAAAATCCGATTTTCTGAAGCCTGGAAACGCAGTTGTTTATTGGGAAATCTTTTACTGACCAGAAAGTAAAATATTTGTAGAAAAATCAGTATTTGGCTTTTTTGGATACCTGTCCTTCATTTACATGCATATATTATATATACAGTCAAACAAAAAAAAGACTTAATACTTAGTGGCAAAACCCTTGTTCGCAAGCACAGAGGTCAAACGTTTCTTGTAATTGACCAAG
>JBBPDA010165891.1:0-17888 GCA_037974385.1 Arnoldichthys spilopterus | reverse complement strand
ACTTTGGAAGGAGCATGAAATTGAAGCAGGGGGACCCCCCCCCCCCCCCCCCCATAACGCAGAGTGCTGTAGAGTTTTTCAGGAGCTCTCAAGTGTCAGTCAAAGGGTTTTGGGCCATCTCAAACCCCCATGTACCCTGAGACAGTCACTAGTTTTCACTTTGTCTGAGGCAAACCTGATCTCCTAGAGTAGCCTGTTCAGCATTTTTTTGGGTATTTTCCATGCTTTAACACACTAATCGTCTAATTAATCATCGCTGAGTTCTCAGTCATGTGTTAAAGCAGGAAGTTGGACAATGTGCAGGACAGGAGTCCGACAGGAACAGAGTCTGAGGAAATGAGCTGAATCAGCAGTGGGAGCAGCCTGTCCTGTCCGAGGTCGAGGTTTCATAAGGGAATGCGGGCAGTGGGGTCCGGCAACTACCTGCTGAGCAGCATCTGTGATGGACAATAATGGAGAGAGAGAGACAGAGAGACATCAATAATACATTGAGATGCTAGATTATTTGGTCCACCTGCCTTTTCAGGGAGGCCGCTTGCTGATACTGATACTTGGTACTGATATAACCTCTCCTGTTTCCCCTCATCTCATCTGCACTGTCATTTTGTTGTTACAGACAAACTGTAGTTCTGAGTACTGCAGTCGCCTCACATACACTTACATCAATCAGCCATGAAATTAGGTGACAGGTAACTAACTAGCACTAACAGGTGAAGTGAATAACATTGATCTAGTTATTTCATTACAGTGGCACCTGTCAGGGGGGTGGGATAATTTGAGAACAGTCAGTTCTTGAAGTTGGTGTGCTGGAAGCAGGAAAAATGGGTGAGCGTATGGATCTGAGCCACTTTGACAATGGCCTTATTGTGACTGGAGAATCAGAGCATCTCCAAAACAGCAGGTCTTGTAGAGTATTCCAGGTATGCAGTAGTTAGTACCTACCAAAATGAAAGACAACTGGTAGATTTGCAACAGGGTCATGGGCACCCAAGGCTCACTGATGCATGTGGGGAGTGAAGAATAGTCTGTTTGGTCACAGCGCAACACAGAGACACACTCACACTCACACCTATGAGCAATTTAGAGTCTCCAATCAACCTACTGCAGCCTTTGGACAGTGGGAGGAAACCGGAGAACCCGGAGGAAACCCACTGGATCATGGGGAGAGCTTGAAAACTCCACACAGAAAAGCACCCGTGGCCGACACGGGGATCGAACCCAGGACCTTCTTGCTGTAAGACGACAGCGACAACCAGTGCACCACTGTGCCACCCCGTAAATAATATCGCCATGCCAATGAAGCTTTATTGAACGGAGTTGGGTTGGCTTGAGTTGAGATGAGAACTGCAGAGATAGGGAAAGAAAGAGAGAGAGAGTTTGAAAGTAAGTTAAAGAATGTGAAAACGAGAGGGAGAAGGAGAGAGAGAGAGAGTGGAAAAGAGAAGAGAGAGTAATCATATTTAAAAATGATTACTGCAGCAGAGAGATTGTAATCAGGGCCTGTCTGTGTGAGGTTGTTTTGGAAAATGGAAGGCAGCCTCTATAACTACGTTAAAGAAACGCTGACATTACGGTCCGTGCGGAGCGCGAGTGTTTTTTCCCACACTCCAGCTCCTGTGACCTTCACATTGGCAGGGAGACATTTCAGATTCTGGTGACAGATCCTTGCTGCAAGGGAGAAAAAAAACACAATTCTTCCAATTCACTCATTCTTTCAAGATATCCCAAGAATTCCTGCAAAGGTTCGCACAAGGACGAACCATTTACAACAGCTGATCATTTATAGCTGGGGTGAGAAAACACAAAGAGGAAAAAAAACAACACCTCTCCAGTGTGAAAGGGCAACTTCACTCATGTGGTGAAGTTGGGCTGGAAAATATGGAAAATACACCACATTGCAATATATCTGCTACAGACTGTGACTGTAATAAATCTTGAATTCATTCACTCTTTAAACCCTGAGGGTCCGTATGTGGGCCCATACTTCTACATAACCCCCCTTATAAGCAGTGGGTAGCACTGCTGCTCTCTGCACAGCAGGTGGGGGTTTGATTTGCCATCCAAGAAACCTTGGGCAAGACTCCTAATGCTGCACTGGCTTTGCAATACCTCCTAAAAGCCTAAGGGTCCATATGTACATCTGTATGTGATTTGCATCTGTACATTGCGAGCCCCACTGGATAAGATCGTCTGCCAAATGTAAGTGCTGGGGTTGTAAGTTACATACTTCAGCTCAGTGGAATACGATGGTGTCTCAGATCAGCTAAGTTAAAGGAATGGTTCACTGAAAAATCAGTTATACGGTTTTCCTCTTATCCCAAGGGGTAAGGGGTCAGGGGTGTCGTTGGGCCTGGGCATCAAGGGCTACAGCCCTGAAAGTCCTATAAATAGCACAGAGTGAGATATATTGAAGGTAAAATACTGAAATCAGGAAAAAATGGGCGAATATAAAGATCTGAGCCACTTTGACAAGGGCCTTATTGTGATGGCTGGACAACTGAATCAGAGCATCTCCAAAACAGCAGGTCTTGTTGGGGGTTCCAAAAATGCAGTAGTTTGGTTAGATCATCTATCAAAAGTGATCTAAGGAAGACAACCTGTGATCTGGTGCCAGGGCTATGGGCACCCAAGGATCACTGATGCATGTGGGGAGTGAAGGCTAGCCTGTGTGGTCTGATACCACCTGAAGAGCTACCGTAGCAGAAAATGCCAAAGTGAATGCTGACTCTCATAGAAAGGGGTCAGAACACAGTGCACCACAGCTTGCGGCATATGGGGCCGTGTAGCTGTGTGCTGACCCTTGTCCACAGCCGAAATTGCCTACAATGGGCATGTGAGAATCAAAAACAGAGTATGGAAGAATGGAAGAAGGTGGCCTGGTCTGATGAATCGGCACATGCGTTTGCATCACTTGACTGATGAAGAGGTGGCACCAATATGCACTGTGAGAAGTGGGTGAGGCTGCAGAGGCAGTGTGATGTTCTAGACAAAATTTCTGTCAAAAAATCCTTGGGTTCTAGCGTTCATGTGGACGTTACTCTGATAAATACCCCCTGCCTAAACATTGCTGCAGACAAGTACACCACTTCATGGCAACGGTGTTCCGTAATGGAACAGAGTTCATGACAGTTTAAGGTGTGGTCTCCAACTTCACAAGATCTCAATTCGACTGTGCATCTCTGGGATGCGCTGGACAAACTGGTTTGATCTGTGGACGCCCCTCCTCGCAACTTACAGGACTTAAAGAATCAGCTGAATGATATAGCAGATACCACCATACACCTTCAGAGGTCTGATGGAGTCCATGCCTCCATGGGTCATGAGGGGACCTACCCAGGTGGTTCTACTGTTATGGCTATGCAGTATACACCATGCGGCTTTACTGAAGTGTGTGTGTGTGTGTGTGTGTGTGTGTGTTGGCGTGAGCCCAGGACTGGTTGGCTGGTTTGTGATCTCTGGTACCCCACCCTCACCCCCTGCTGCAGCTCCCGTTAGAGATTGATGCAAACGTGTGAGTCTGTTAATTCCTATGAGACAGAGGCAGAGGTCAGATCAGGTCTGTGCTTCCAGCCTGTTCTGCTGGCACTGAAAATATAATGAGAAATTCAATTTGGGGGTGGTATTGAAAATGAACCAGTCAAAACAATCTCTCTCTCTCTCTCTCACTCTCTCTCTCTCTTTCTCACTCACTCTCTCTCTCTCTCTCTCTTGCTCTCTCTCTCTCTCTCTCTCTTTCTCTATCTCTCTCTCTCTGTCTTTCTCTCACTCTCTCTTTCTCTCTCTCTCTCTCTCTCTCTCTCTTTCTTTCTCTCTCTATGTCTCGCTCTCTCTCTCTCTTTCTTTCTCTCTTTCTCTCTGTCTCTCTCTTGTTCTCTCTCTCTCTTTCTCTCTCTCTCTCTCTCTCTATCTTTCTCTACATTTGATGTAGGCAAATTTAACACATTTTACATTGGTCCTTCATTTTGGTTTAATATGCTGGAGAATCTTTCTTGAGGAAAACCTTCTGTGCCCTTAGGAAAAAGACGCATGGTGTTAGAAGTGTATTGAAAGTCCGCGTCTGTAAAAAGCTTCTTTCGTAACTTTTTGTAAATGCTCTTTATTTGCGGCCGCTCGAGTTTGTTTTGAGTTTCTGAAGTGATGGCAGCGAAATACAGGGGCCCATCTGCGTCGTCGTGGAGCCGCTAATGGATGCAGGATTTACACGGAGCGTGATGGAGAGATGAATACGCCATTAAAACTCATTTGCGGCAATTAGCAGCTTCAGGACCTATGCTTTTGAAACCTGATCACAAGAAGCACAAGTCCATTGTTTCAATCTGTACGAAGGCATGCTTTCTCACTCGCCTAGCAGCGATAAATGCCAATGTGGGAACGGCCCCTTCTTCACATGCTCCAGCGCACGCTTCATTACCCCTCATTTTGGACCGATGGAGCAACCCGACAAAGAAACGAACATGCTGTCCCTATGTCGCGGCCTTTTGTAGCATAGTACAAAGCTAAATGCGGGGTTGAAAGCTCCCGCTGACTGGTGGAAGCACAAATGCGATGCAATTAAACTTTATTGTACTTGACCCTGAAAAGCCCAAACAAACATGTTTTATTTGTGCTATTTATGCAACGGCTCGTGTGAACTGGTTTTATTTTATAGACATCAAAAATGACTAAAATAGCCAAAAACACATGATTTTGCTCAAAAGGTCAATTATTTCGGGTTCATGGGCATTATTGGAATGTCACCATTAATAACAACTGCTCTACAGCCATAACATTAAAACCACCTGCCTAATACTGAGTGTGTCCCTCCTGCTGCTGAAACAGCTCTGACTGTGGTGCACTGTGTGTTCTGACCCCTTTCTATCAGTCAGCATCACTTTTTACACCACAGAAGCTTTTCTGTGGGATCAGACCACACAGGCTAACCTTCACTCCCCACATGCATCAGTAAGCCATGACCCTGTTCCAGGGTCACCAGTTGTGCTTCTTTGGATCACTTTTGGTAGGTACTAACTACTGCACACCTGCAACACAAGTCGTCTAAACATCACAATAAGGCTCTTGTCAAAGACTAATTCTCATCCCACTCTGAACTCTTTAACGAGACAAGGAGATAATTAATATTATGCCCTTTACCTGTCAGTGGTTTTAATGTTGTGGCGGATTGGTGTATAACTGCATCTTATGCATTTAACATTTTTATCCAGTTATGACCAACACAGCCCACAAACTATGACAACATAAATGTAATATTATATACATTTTAAGGACCAGACTATATAGCATTTTACATATTATTTACAACCCCAAATCAGAAAAGTTGGGATGGTAATGAAAACGCAAATAAATAAAGAAAGTAGTGATTTCTAAATTTACTTTGACTTGTATTTTATTGCAGACAATATGAACACAAAATATTTCATGTTTTGTCTGGTCGACTTCATTTCATGTGTAAATATACATCCTTTCCTGTCATTCACACCTGCAACACATTCCAAAACAAGTTGGGATAGTAAAGCATGTACCACTTTGTTATGTTGCCCTTCCTTTTACACAACACTTAAAAGATGTTTAGGGACTGAAGACACCAAGTGATGAATTGTTTCAGGTGTAATTTTGTCCCATTCTTCCGGCAAACAAGTCTTAAGGTGGGCAACAGTACGGGGTCTTTGTTGTCGTATTTTCTCCTAGGTGTAGAAAATGCCTTAACGAAGGCCCTGTCCACACCTAGCTGGGTGTTTTTGAAAAACGTCATTTTTTCTATGCCTTTCAGCCTTTCATCTACACGTAAAAGGCATTTTTGGTCACTAAATAGATCTCCGGGTGGTGCAGTGGTTAGTGCTGTTGCCTCACAGCGAAAAGGTCCTGGGTCGATCCCTGGGTCGGCCACTGGTGCCTTTCTGTGCAGAGATTGCAAGCTCTCCCCTTGTTTGGCGTGGGCTTTCTCCAGGTTCTCTGGTTTCCTCCCACAGTCCAAAGGCTGCAGTAGGTTGAATAGATGCTCTAAAATTGCCCGTAGGTGTGAATGATTGTCTCACCCAATGGATGTCATGAGTTTCTGCTATGGCACATGCAAACATAACACTGTTGCTCATAGTTTTGCAATTAGGACTTTTTACAGCTCTCTAATACACACACACACACACACCATGACTTTCCCTCCGTTATGAAGGACAAAGGCGTCAGACTAAGCTTAGGATGTGGCTGCTACGTTGTCTCCGGTTTTGGACAAGACCTGGTCGGAACAGTGGTTGGTTGGACAACTTTGAAAGCGAGCTCATGCTTTCACAAGAAGCCCCCTGTTACTTTGGCATGCTTTTGACAGCGTTTGACATCATTTCTTGTGTTTAGGTGTAACCAGAGATATTTTCAAATCTGTGCTCATGTGAACTGGATTTTTTTTTTAAAAGCAAAAAACGGGAAATAACTGTTTTCAAAAATACCCGGCTACGTGTGGACAGGGACTAAATCTAAAACATAGAATGCTCTTATTTATTTATTTATTTATTTCAGTGTAATAGCAATCTGCTTTTAAAGCTCACCTTCTCTCATTTCCATGACTGGTATCTGTAGCTAGCAGAGAAAGAATTTTGACTTGCAAACGACTTCCTGATGTGCATGACATCAGGCCTTGAATGTCCTTCTGTATCAACACTGTTATCTTATGGAGCAGGAATCTTGTCAGATCATCTGTGTCTCAGCATCTTTTGGGTCATTGAGGGTTCTGAGACGACCACGGCGCGCAGACCACAGCTCAGATTTACGAGCACATTTAACTACTGTCTAACTGAAGTGAAAATGACTTGTCACTGTGATTTGTCACTGTGAACACACCCCATCACACAAGTGTACCACAACGAAATGCGACCTCTGCATTTAACCCATCCACACATGGAGCAGCAGGCAGCTATCAACAGCACCCGGGGAGCAGTGTAGCTGGACGGATCATTGCTCAAGAGTACCTCAGTGGTACCTTGGCTGGGACTTCAGACTGTGACCCACTGATCACATGTTGCGGTCCCTAAACACTAGGCCACCACTGCCCAAATTACTGTACTAATATTTGTATATTTCTTGAATAAAACATTGATACATTTTTAAAATATTTTAAAGGCCTTTGATAAAAATATGGCGGCATGGTGGTGCAGTGCTTAGCGCTGTCGCCTCACAGCGAGAAGATCCTGGGTTCGATCCCTGTATCCACGGGTGCCTTTCTGTGTGGAGTGTGTGAGCTCTCACCGTGTTGGCGCGGGTTTCCTCCGGGTTCTCCAGATTCCTCCCACAGTCCAAAGGCTGCAGTAGGTTGATTGGATGCTCTAAATTGCCCATAGGTGTGAATGTGTGTGTGAATGGTTGTCTGTCTGTCTGTGTGTTGCCCTGTGATGGGTTGGGCCTCCAGTCCTGGGTGAACCCCACCTTAGGCCCGCAGTCAGCTGGGATTGGCTCCAGCTTCCAGCGACCCAGAAACGGAAGAAGCGGTTTAGAAAATGGATGGATGGATGATGAAAATATATGTTTGTAGTTACACATATTGTGGCCTGAACAAAAAAATAAGAAGCATCTGAACACTAAATATAGAATCAAACACCAACATATTGAATACTTGAGTATTCATATTATTTAGGTTCTCTATCATCTTTATCCTTCCAAAAACATACAAAAAATATTTAATTTTGTCCAAAATGTCAATGATTCTGGTTTAGGATCAATCACAC
Organism: Arnoldichthys spilopterus; assembly: GCA_037974385.1. Classification (NCBI taxonomy): domain Eukaryota; kingdom Metazoa; phylum Chordata; class Actinopteri; order Characiformes; family Lepidarchidae; genus Arnoldichthys; species Arnoldichthys spilopterus. The sequence continues at coordinate 10,179 of JBBPDA010165891.1, read as the reverse complement.
ATCTTACAAACTAAGATCATCTAAAAATTATATGATCTATTTTATATTTAAATCCTCTAAAATCACTGAAAACACAAAAAATGTAGCTGAAAGGTTGTGGCTAAACATCGTCATTGAGAAGTCCCACAAACCGAGACCATCTAAGTACTTTTTCTTTCATTCTTATCCATTAAATTAAAATTTTTAATCTTCCAAAAAACTGCGCCTGTCTGCTTCAGACACGTCAGCTGGCCGCCATCAGAACGTTCACCATCACAGTTCAGATCGGCAGCTTCTCCAACAAAACACAAACTAGCTGAGAGTTGCAACAGAAACTAATTAAGGCAGAGAGCGAGAAACTTTCTGAGAGCGGCCTCCCATTGTACAGGTGTAACAGAGAGGGGAGAGGAGACATTTTTAAGAAGATTAACGTAATTCTGGCTGCCAGACCGACACTGGATAAAAGGAGAGAACAGATTTAAAGTTTCTGTCTTGCAGACAGCTTTGTGGAGTTGTTCAGACATGGTTAAAGTTTAAAGATTAATCCCGAGTGTTCATCTGTCTGCATACTAATATTTGTCTGGGATGGCGAGCGACGGAGGCAGTTTTGAAATTCTCTCAGGTTCTTTCAGATACGCTCTTCTAGCCAGACACATTGTCTCAGTGCTTAAAGGGAGTATCTGGGAGGGTTCCTCTGGGTCACAAATTTCATTTACATTTTATTTTGGCAAAGAAAAGACGAAGTCTGAGTCTAACAGGAGAGGTCAAATTTTCTCCACTTAACAACTTCCACTGTATAATGGCGTTATAATAGCATAGGAAAACGAAGCAGCCTCCCTCACTAAAAAATAGTTTCTAGTGCCAGTTGGAGAAATGCAATATTTATGGGCATCTGTTTGCCTTGAACAGTGCTGGGGACTACGCTCATCGTATTTATCGCCTGGGCCTGGGGGTTGTGTTGGGGGAGTTTGTTGACCTGTGTGGGTGTCAATCACATCCCCAGCTTCTGAAGCGTCCTCAGTGTCCCCAGTGTCAAACACATCTATTGCCACACTAGAACAACTGTGTTCTTACATATTACTTTGTAATTATTTGCAACTATTTCTTCAAGAGCCACTTATTTAAACAAGATGTGTTAAGAATGTTTGTTACAAAATGTTCACACCACCGGTCAGAAGTATTAGAACATCTCAGTTTTTCCAGTTATTCTATCAGTTGAAATGCAATAATTGAACAAAATCAAAGAATTTGAGTCAAAATTTGTACACTTGATTAATTCCTCTCTTTTTTGCCATTTTGTATTTGTTCTATGCCCTGATTTCCTGAACCATTAAGACATGAAACTGTGCATTTCAATTAAAACTGACAAAAACTGACCCGTTCTAAAACTTTTGACCGATATTGAAAGTGACTATTTGTCATTGTGAACACACCCCATTCCACGAAGTGCACCACATTGAAACGTGACCTCTGCATTTAACCTACCACACTTGGAGCAGCACGCAACTATCAGCAGCACCTGGGAAGCAGTGTAGTGGGACGATACCTTGCTCGAGGGCACCTCAGTGGTACCTGGGCCGGGGGCCTGACCCTCCGATTAAATGGGCAAGTCCATAATTACTAGGCCACCACTGAGCCAAATGTGTCCCAGAGCCATACTGTGCTGTTCTGCACAACTAAATCATAACCAGGAGACACCTCAGACAAACATCCTTAAGAGTAACTTTGCGCTGTGAACGCGTAAGTCTTTATTTTCTAGTTTTAACATCAGTTTGCTGTAAAGACAGCAACCTTTACTGTACTTTGTGGTCCTTTTACTATCTAAGCGACATTAGCTTAGCCAAGCAGGCTACAGCTCCAAACAGAACAAGCTTGTCTTCAGCTCCAGCATTAGCCCCTCGACTTTGCTTTCTCAGAAATATTGTTTTTTATCTTCACTTTCACTGAAACAACGCCGTACTGTGGTGTGTGGCACTCTTTTCATAGCCTGTCTGCTAAAATAACTATTGCTCCAAAAAAGGAGAGGGGAGCTAGCTAGCATTAGCTTCAAACACCACAGAACAGCTGAAAGTTTGCCTTACTGTCTCCCCAACATCAGCTGCTCTACTTCACTCCTTCACATCATTATCATTAGCTTTGTTTGGCAGTGATCAAACCTGTCCATTAGCTGGTCCATTAGCATGCAAAGCTAATGATAACAAGCTCCGTTCTGCTAGTCAGCAGCCCATTTTAACATTCAGCGATTGCTGTTAAACAGGTTTTGACATTTAATGATTAAGTGAAAAAGACCTCGTTTATTTGGAACAGTGTATTTGGATCTAAACTCTTTTGATTGCTTTAATTTGATTCCTCCCCTCTGGCAGAGCCTACAGGACCCTGTACAGCAGGACGGCCAGGCACAAAAGCACTCTCATAAACAGCCAGACAGTTCCCAACACCTTCCTATTTAAACTTGCACATTGCCTGTATAATGTATATTTTGAACAATATATTTTAGTATATTTATAATGTACTGTCTACTGTATTTGCTAATGTATTAACGACTGTATATTGTATAGTCTATTAGGCACTGCCCATTGTATAATGTATAGTCTACTGTTTGTTATATAGTCTTGTACAGCTGTGGCCAAATGTTTTGTGAATGACACAAATATTAATTTTCACTAAGTTTGCTGCCTCAGTTTTTATGATGGCAATTTGCATAAACTCCAGAATGTTATGAAGGGTGATCATATGAATTCCAAATAATTGCAAAGTGCCATGAAAATGAACTTGATTCCCGCCAAAAAACTCATTAGCACTGCATTTTAGCCCTGCCACAAAAGGACATCATTTCAGTAAGGTGAGACTGATGACGAGGACAAGGCTGGGGATCACTCTGTCTTGCTGAATGAGTTAGAATAGCAGAATGGATGCTTTAAAAGGAGGGTGGTGCTTAAAATCATTGTTCTTCCTCTGTTAACCATGCTTACTTGCAAGGAAACACATGCATTGCATCACAAACATCATTGCTTTGCACAGAAAAGGGCTCCACAGGCCCTCAACCATTTAATGGATCATCAAGAACGTCAAGGAGAGAGGTTCTGTTGATGTTAGGAGGCTTCGGGGTGCCTAAGAAAGTCTAGCAAGCGCCCACCAATTCTGACAAACTCCAAGCATTGATTATGCAAGAATGGGCTGTAGTCAGTCATCAGATTTGGCCCAGAAGTTGATTGACAGCATGCCAGGGCGAATTGCAGAAGATGGGCCAACACTGCAAATACTGACTCTTTGCAAAAACCTAATGAAATTGTCAATAAAAGCCTTTGAAACTTTTGAAACGCTTCTAATTATGCTTCAGTAAACCATAGAAACATCTGACAAAAAGATCTAAAAACACAGAAGCAGCAAACTTTGTGAAAACCAAAACTTGTAATATTCTCAGAACTTGTGGCCATGTTATTCTGTATTACACTCTATATTGTATATGGTGTACCATATATTGTATATAGACTATTTCATAGTCTACTGTACAGACTACTGTGTACTGCATAGTCTTGTATATTGTATTGTCTCTTGGGCACTGTCCTTTGTTTATTGTATATAGTGCACTGTACACTGTACATAGAGTATATTGTACAGCCCATTGGATATATTGCCTATTGTGTACTGTATATTTTATTATCTTACATGTGCATGTCTACTAAAAAGACACCATCGGCTGAAACCAAATTCCTTGTAGGTGCCAACATACTTCATAGATTCTGATTAGAAACAGTGCAGGATGAGGTGGCACAAAAGTGAGAAAAATAATGATATCAACAAGCAAGTCATCCTGACCAAAGATTTTTTAGCCTTGAACATGGTCAGCTAACTGCGTCGAGGAAGTGGTCAGTGCCAAACTGAGTTTGTGTGGAAATGCTGGAATGGTTGCTCAGGACTGTTCAGACCTACAGTGGACAAGAGATGAAGGGTAAAGGTTTCTCGTAGAACGGCATGTCCAGGTCAAAAAAAAGGTTTTACATTTACTTTTAAGTATGTTGGATTCTTTCTGCAACTAAATCATTAAAACAATAAAACTGAAGAACATACTGTATATTTTTGATTGACAGGGGACAAGCAGTGCCTACAGCCCATGTTGTGGTCCTGCTGTGTTGTGGGCTCTTGGTCAGAATTTCCACATAAAACGATTCCAAGAAGATAGACAGTGCAAAACAAGCGGCCCTCTTTAAACAGGACGGACACTGGATACTTCTAGCTTCAGAGCTCGATCTGACTTTGATCCACTTTTCCGTGAAGTAGTGCAGTGCAGTAAATCACTGAGTGGAGCGTGAGCGGTAACCTCTGGCTTTATGGGAACTCCTACAGGCTAATGAAGAGAAACGGCATTCAGCGCTGCAGCCACACCAGCTGGGCAGATATAGCCGTAATGTGCATGACTCATCACTCATAGAGAAAATCCTATGAATAACGACGCTGCTAGCCTGGAAGGGAAGGGTTCCCTTCGTTTGAGTCACGAGAGAGTTCAGGCTGGTCAAGATTGGCAGGACAAGGAAAATGTCACTAGATAAAAAGCTCTCGGTTTTGTTAAATGCCAGGAACGGACAGAGGAAACACGCCAGGGCCTCCTGAAGTGCATCGTTTCTACAAGGCAGGAATAAAAATAAATAATAATAAAGGATTAAAAGGTTGTACTCCACTTTGTAAGATTAACGTATAAGTAGCAATGTTAGAAAACTAGAGCAGTATCCACAGCAAAGGACGCACCATTTAACCAGAACATTAAAATCATGCCTCTCCAGTGCCACGGACTCTGACCCATTGAGGCATGGACACGCCAAGACCTCTGAAGGTGCGCCGTGGCATTTGGCACCAAGATGTCAAGGGCAATTTTGATCTGGTTAGGATCAATGTTCCAAGAACACTCTCAATTCACCTGATATTCTAAGTAGACTTCCAGAATATTCTGGAACCGTGAGAACAGTTCAGAACTAGAAGTTTCTAGAATCTTTTAGAGCTTTCTAGAACTTTTTGCTACTATAAATAGGAAACTGGGCTGTGGTCATAAAATCAAAGTTTGTGATGAACAGAGTAATTTGTACAGAGGATTTAGACATAAGAAGTTGGAATATGACACTTAGAAACCAGGAACACAAATTGTGTAACATTGTTATGGACTACATCCAGAGGGCAAGAACAATAGAATTTTTTTTTGGAACATTGACTTATCTAGTTGAATGTAGACGTTTTATACACATACAGGGCTGTACTCAATAAAAAGTGCAAAAAGTCACAATTTCATATTTTCAAAACGGCTGCGCTGATGTTGGTATCGGCAGATAATCGGTCAATTTTATTTCTATTTTGCTTTTTATAATAAATTTTATAATTGTCACAAAAATTCAGTCCCGGGAACAGAAATCCACGTTTTCTTTGTAGCTAGGCTAATCTTGCCTTTGTGGGAACACAATAAGAAGTACTGTTCGAATGTCTTGGACACTTACGCAAACTGTTTAAAGTCATTTATCTCCAGAGTGAGTCAGCAAAAACACAAGCTTAAATTAGAACAAATACAAGAAAGCAGTTGAAAGGCTCCAAGTTTGTGGGAACAGTAGCTGATGGTGTGTGAGCTGATCAGAAGACACAGGTTCGGCTCCAGGTTTCTCCTCCATGTCTCCAGTCACTGCATGGACGCGTGTGAAGCTCCATCAACACTTGACTCCATCAAAGAAAGAACGGTTTGAGCCCAAATCCAGCAATTTGATGGGAACTACAGTAATACTTGGCTACTGCGAGGAGAGGTCTTGGAATGGTCATGAAAACACAGTGGCACACAAACGTTACTGTTTACTGTATTGTTATTTGTATTATTCTAATATTAGTGTTAAGAAAAATCACACTTATTGCCCAGCATATGGAGCAAATACTTGTTTTTTCAGATGCATAAGACTTTTGCACAATACTGTACCAAATCTGTCCTGTGAACTTCCCGAAATCCACGAAGAACCCAGGCAGCATTTGTCCGTGTTCAGCCTTTATTGTCCATGTTGCTCAGTGGAAATTATGCATAAAATACATATATACACAGCAGCTTGTGACCGGCTCGAAGCAGTCACAGTAAAACTGCTAAATGTAAAGATTTCTTCCAGTACAAAGACAGGCACATGCCCCTCCGAAAAAATAAAACCGAAAGGAAAAGGAAGAGACTAATCTGTAACAAATGTACAAATTCTTGAGTTACAAAAAGGCAGCTGAATTGGCCAGGAGGGTATAAAATGTTTTTTTTTTTTCTGAGTGGTACAAATACAACAACACCAGTGTGTTGAACACATACACTAGAAACACTAAGTATCCCAGATGTCACTCGGGTCTGAGGAACGCTTTCTGCCGTGGAGACCTGACCGTGACACGTGAACAACGTTGGGTAACGACGACTGAGCACTTGAGTTCAGCCTCCGGCGCAAGTGGGAGCTAAAAGGAGTCCGGACAGACGGCGCACACTCCATCCAAACGAGGCACTACTGATGGGGCGCGGAAAAGAGCGTTTTACATTCGGAGGCGATAGTTACAAAAACGAAGAAAATGAACAAACGGGACTGAAATTTAAGGACGCTGCACTGTTCACAACAAACACGGCATCCATACAAAAGAGAAGGCTCAGTGAATTCATTCACGTACGTACGAGCGGTTGTGTTCCACAGCTGTGCTACTGATGGCGATATTCAAAACTGGCACTACGTCTTTCAGGTGATTCGCTACTGTGACTAATTTCTACTGTAAAGGACAGAAAGAGACGTTGGCTAAAACAATACGCTCTGCTTATGAAACAAACTGCACGCTAACTTTGCTCAAAAGTAGCACAATACCTCAGTGGCTTCGATTAAAATCCCTTATTTCTTACAAAGAGAAGGAAGGAAAAACTCCTCTTTCCAAAAACGGCCGAAGATGCATCTGTAGCTTGATTCTGTATAACACACAGAGAGCAGAGCCATGCATTTTAGAGATATGCCATGAGGAGCGCATGTGTTTTTAGGAATTATGGATGGTTTTCACCTTTAACTTCATGGTCTATACTCTTTAAGACTGGAGCGTTTACACCTATGGACTGACGCTTGTGAGGGCGCACTTAATGTAGTTGTTTGGTTTAAAAACATAATTTAAGGCTTTTTAGTACAAACGTTCATTTTTCACACATACACACACACACACACACGTACATTCACACAATTATGGGTCTAAATAGAATCTACAGGTTAAGCAAAACTTCCCAGTTTCTCTACGTACAATGCAAGTGTTTAACTTTACCGGTTAAGTAGCGATGCGCAACTAGGTCTGTATTACAGAGGACACGTAGAACCATATTTACTGACAATAGTAATCAAGTGTTGTATGCTTGCTGTACTCGGTTAATACGAAGCATCATTGAGAGAAGATATCATACTTGAAATATGATAAGCCCCACTTTCTTCGCTGGTGAACACCCTTAAAAGCTAAGGATTCACCCAGATTCACCACGGACACTCGATCCACAATCTTCGTCCTGCTTGATTTGTTGGAGTGACCGAGTCGGTAACTAATGTACTGTGCTCGGTGCTCATGTAGAACGGGGCTGGGACCTCTGTTGGCTTTTACTGAGGCGGTGAACTGTAGTGTCTGGGGGTGAGCGATGCTGGGATTCGCAGGTCTCCGCCTCATATCCTGCCCGTCTCCTGGTCCTTCTCCTCCAGCAGGTGGATCAGCTGGCTAAAGCTCTCCTTCACGGCGTCCATGTTGTCCACCGTGCTGCCCTCCAGCAGCCAGCTCTTCCCCCGAGCCAAAGGCTCCAGCTCAAAGTATTTTTTAATCTGTTGGCAGAGATGGACAAAGAGAAGGGGAAATTAGAGGATGAGAGAGGAGGCCATACCCCATTCTCCTCAACATAGATTAGGGCACTGATCGAGGATCAGGTCGACCATGCTTAGAGGAGTCTAGCAAAAGCAGATCCATTCGTATGTTGTGGAGTTTAAAGGCATAGAGAGGATTCAAAGCAGCATTTTGAGCATTTTTTGGAGTAATTATGACTGTTTGAAGTGCACGTGATGGTAAACAAATTGAAATTTTTTTTTTGAACTAGCGGTGCTGGTTTTGGAAGAGAAGGAGTTAAAACATCAGTGTGTTAAATGAGCTCCAGGACAAAACAATGCAACCTTCATTCTACGAAAGTACAGACGTTTTTAGGCATAAGGCATCGGCCAAAAGACATTCCAATGTATCAGCAAGGGCAAAATGAGCACTAAGCGCTCTAACACCAGTCCTGGAACCAGAGCCAGCTGTAAAGACGGAGCTGTAAGGAAAGACAGTACGAGTTAGGAAGAGAGCGAGTGAGAATGATCAAGTTTGACTCCTCAAACCAAGTGCGATCAACTGCTTTGGCACTATTGGTGAAAGACGGGCCTGAGTGCAACGGAAGATCTGGACTGGAAAGGGGAGCAAATGAGCAAGTGGCAGCAGGGGAAATAGAGCAAGACTGCAGAAACACTCATGTACCTGTCCAAGATCAAGGTCATTCACAGCAGATTCATTAAGAAACTGCAGTACTGAAGATTCTGCTGGATACAGTAAACCAACACATGGCAAACAAATTACAACCACTCAAAAGCTGAAAGGACCGATCAACCAGTGCAAAACCTCTTTCTTTGCTATGGCTCACCAGACAGGACAACCTCAGAAAACCAAGCTTTGGTACCACAGCAGCACATCTGACATTCAACAGCTACCATAAACAAACTTCCCATCCATTAAAGTAAAAAAAAAAAAAATGAATAAAGCCTACGACATGCAAGAGTGCATAGAATAAAAAACAGGCATTTTTAAATGTCTACTAATGAGGTAACTGCTAGTTTTGCTGAACATCTGTGGCACATCACAACGCAGGCCTTGTTTATTACAGAAGAGTCTGAATAACATGAACAGCAAGATACATCATGTCCAAATGTTTGCAGACAAACTGCTCATTCAGCATTTCTTCCAAAATGTAAGGTACTAGTAAGGAGTTAAAAAATCTTTTTACCGCAGTTACATCATCTGCTCTTCTGTGAAGGCTTCAGTAGATGGTAGAACATTGCTACAGGATCTGACTGCGTTTAACCAGAAGGGCATTAGTGCATTCAGGTACTGATGTTGGGTGAGATTCGTTCTAAATGCCCAATGCCATCAAAGCCAAAGGTACCAAATGGAGCTCCATCTCTCCAAAGAACAAAGATTCAGACTTAGACTCCTGTGGCTACACAAGAGCATCCCATTCTACTGGCAATGGTTTTCGTGGTGGGGGTGTTCAGCACAGAATTTCCCCTTCTGGGAAATTGTGGCCCTCCAGGATTGGAGATGGGCAGCACTGGGGTAGGTGACGACAGGTAGGGGGCCTGTTGGGGAGCCCTTTATAGCTTGCAAATAAAGAAAGATTTCTCGATGACCATCCTTCGGTACAGAGGTCAGACAAAAAAATGACAGTCACTGATAAAGCTTTAAAAATATCAATCACCCTAAGGCCTGAGTCTTCCGTTGATGTCGCTTATGACTATGTGGCGACTACATTTCGGCTACTTTCCAGAAGATTTGTGGCCTGCCGAAACCATCAAAAAAAACCCAGAAAGCAAGTGACCAGAGGCCCAAAGAAATTCCTTTCATGTCTGATGAGTCAAACGGACTTGTAGGCTTTTCACGTTGTAAAGTGCCAAACATGTTTGCTGTGACCGAGCGGTCTCCAAAACGCTCTGAAGATATTTACTACATGTCATACAATAAACATCTTTTTATTTGGGGGCTGAACTCTCCAACACACCTGTACACAAGACGAATAAAGCATACGCCAAGACTTGCTGGACTTGCTGGACGATGCAGCGTGTCAGCACCTACACAGCTCTCGTCTAGTGTTTTTGGCAGCGACTCTCAAAGTCGGCCTATTGTCTTCTTGCCTGCTTGGCCCTGTTTCAGACCTCCTCATTGGGCATGGAGGGGGCCTAAAAGAGCCCACACTTCCTCGCGGTGGCCCCTCAGGACTCAAACGTCCTCAAAAAGTGCCAGTGTCACATTCGCACAAACACTACAGCTTTCCTGACTGACAGGCCACAGACGGACAGTGTCCAAAAAAAACAGGCTGCCCTTTGAGAGGGCGCTTCAGGGAAAGAGAGTGTGTGTGTGTGTGTGTGTGTGTGTGTGTGGGGGGGGGGGGGGGGGGGGGGG